>SJYC01050990.1:0-52103 GCA_006408675.1 Madoqua kirkii | reverse complement strand
TAGCAATCATAAGCTTTCTGTTTATTCTAAAACATAATTGAATATACCAAGCAAACCTTTCCTGCCCATTTCTTGGTGTAACAAGTATAAACTAAGACTGCATAGGAAGGAGAAGTTAAACCTCTGCTCTGACCAAAATCAGATTCTACTGACTGCCACATTTTCATGTGATGTATCTAGTGTGCATTTTGAAGAAAAAAATTAAGACAAACATTCTCTCCTTCTGATGCCTTGATTGGTAGAATGATTTGAAAACGTATAGGCTTTGGACCCAAGACTCAGAAGAAAATGTGTCCGAGTCTAAGAAATTCACTATGCACATTTCCCTCCTTGCCCCCAAATGCAAGCATCAGTTCAAAAACATTATTCATGCATTTTTGTGAAATGTCTCCTCTGGGCTCTTGATCGCTAAGGTTTGAAATCACAGAAGAAAATGAAAAACTGAAGGAGCATCATGGAGATGTCTAAAAGCATGTGTTAGAGGAATGTCTAGCATCTCCAGTCATTGTCATGTCGTTTCCAACACCTTCCCAGAATAGACTTGGCACCTACCAGGCATTAGGGCAGAATATAAGGGAACCATGCATGTCTTTGGGGATTATCATTTCAAGTACTGAACCATGTTAGCAAATCCTGCCATTTATCTCCAGTTGCCATGTGGTGTCTTCCATTTCACACAATTCACTAACATCCAGAGCTCCCTAACACGCTTCCTCCTCACTAGGCATTTTTGGGGTTGCACTTGGTTAGCTGTGAAGACACAGTTAGCTTCTGGAACAGTCACTTGTTTGTAGTTGGAAGGAGGATGAAGCTTTGCCTAGCTCACCGAGGACTTACATGAACCCTTTCTCTATGTTTTCACTTCAGTATTGACAAATTCTGGCTCCAGTTGTCGCATCAGAAGAGATGCTGAAATATCCTTTGTGGGAAGAACATCTGATTTTAAGGCAAATCTGCCCTCAGTTCAGGTCAGTAAAATCCCAAGCTTATTTCTTAGGACAGAATGTATCCCTTTAGGAATAAAAGACACAACATTTCCATTTTTGCTGCAGTTTGCTTTTCAACAGCACAAAGTAGCCCAGTGTTTTCAGGACAGTGTATCCTGGCTAGGACTTCCTGAGCTGACCCTAAGTTCAAAGCAGAAATATACTCACAGGAGGCCCTGGATCGCCGGGATCCCCCTTCTCACATTCACAAAGCTTGCGTTCACACTAAATCAGCAATGAAACACAATGTTAACACACGGTGAAATATAGCATATTAAATCTCATTCAACATATAACGGAATGGAGCACTCCCTTGAAGAAACTTTACCTTGGAAATTTATGGAGTTTTTGCTCTCTCTGTTAAATTCTTCTAAGAAAACTCTGAGCTAGGAAGAGCCAGCTAATAAAGTATTAAATGCTGGCATCGTTAAATAAAATAGACCTCCATTAAAAATGGATGTATTAATATAACATCTACTCATTGGTTAAAATGAGAAAATAAACATTTTCAGTGGACTTTTGAAATTTCTGCTGTTTTTCTTCTATATAACACATCCATGTTCAATAATATACAAATATCAAATACTGCTTTACTCAACAAAGGAAAAATTTTGATTTAAACTGTAGTTTATCAATTTGGAAATGCATCTTTTTTCATATTTTCACATCTTTGAAATCAGAAAAAGTATTCTATGAGTCAGGTTTGACCAGGATGAAACAGGTGTTTTCTGCACATACCCTCCCACTCTTCCAGAATGAGATGGAAGAAAACTCCAAAGGCACAACCAGAGCACTTGAAGAAATGCTGGGTCATCTATACTTTGTGTGGCACAGGGGCCAGTATTGTGTGCAAAAGCCACGGCAGCAATGACTCTGAGACAGAAAGTGACTCAGAAGACTTCGGCTTCGAATGCAAAGAAGTTGCAGAAATAACCAATTTCGTTTGCTTATGTTAAGTATGCACAAAAGTGATACAGGATTTAAAAATCTATATCTAAGTACATCTAAAAGGACTGTTACCTTAAGTTCAAAATTAAAAATTGTGATTCATAAAAAGGTACTGTATCATATTTTAACTGCCAGAGAGCTTTTAAAAAATCTCTCTGAATGGCAATAAAATAGTGATGTATCTGACCACGTATGATTCAGTGAAGCATGGTTCTCTACAAGCTTTGGTTGGCTCCTAAGTATTTTGTGTGATACTGCTTATAAGTGTCCTCATGTTAAAGAAGCAATTTCTCTAACTAAGTTCAGATGTTCTAAAGCCTCTACCCAGAAACATATGTCCAGTACAGCAGTCCTCAGCAAGCTGATGGTCATCAATTGTGCTGAGAACTGTCCAACCAATATTAGCCAGCTTCCTTCGCCAATTGGTCTGGTGGCCACCATCAGGGAGGAGAGTGAGCTTAGTCAGTCATCAGGCAGCAGGGGTGCCTCTGAGCCCTGTCCATTAGCCAGGAACACTACTTCATCCTGGCCAACTCAAGGCGTCCTTGAGTGGAGGATTCTCATGAACAGTGGGTACTGAGACACAGTTAGGATGAAGGAAGCAGTATCAAAATAAGCAAAACTGTATCATGTGCTTTATCACTGATTTCTAAAACCACTCTCTAAAATCATTTAAATATTTCCTACTTTTTCTAAAATTTCCAACCTGCAGTGGATATGGCAACATAAAAGAAATCAAGTGGCTGCCTCAAAATAGAGCAGCTCATTTTTAAAAAGTAAGGATTTTTATTTAGTCACACCTTACCTTCTAATGTGAATTATAATGCTGATTTGATTATGTGAGCGTTTTAGAGTAATTCATAGTAATCAAAGCATGTGGTGCTTACCTTCTTTTCAAATAAGATATCCTAGGAGGGAAAAAAGAATGAAACATTAACTCAATTCATGATTCTGCTTCCAGCTTCTTATTAGCCTTAATTATTCCCAATGGGATATGCAATTTCCAAGAAGAATAGCAATTCAGCCTTTTTAACCTTATAAAAGCAGTAAAACCCCAGCCAGCCACCCAAGGAGCACTCTGAGCCATATAGTAATAGCAGACATGAAGGATACTAACATTCATTAAAAATAATTTTTTTCTGGAAACTTCATCCTATTGCATCCCATGTTTTCTCTCTTGTTCCTTTTATCAGCTCTAAAATCTCCATAGTGTGGCTACAAGCTCAATCAGCCATAATGAGAATTTTCTTTCTTTTATTTACAAAGACTTATGTAATTGTGTATTTTCTCTTCTCTGTTTTTCTACCCCTATGTGCTGTGCTGTGCTGTGCTGAGTCGTGTCCAACTTACAACCCCCAAGGACTGTAGCCCACCAGGCTCCTCTGTACATGGGGTTTCTCCAGGTAAGAATACTGGAGTAGGTTGCCACGCCCGCCTACAAAGAATCTTCCCAACCCAGGGATCGAACCCAGGTCTCCAGCATTGCAGGCGGATTGGATTCTTTAACATCTAAGCCACGAGGGAAGACTGAGAGTAGTGTAGCTTATCCTTTCTCCAGGGATCTTCCCAACCCAGGAATTGAATGGGGTTGTCCTGCATTGCAGGCAGATTCTTTACCATCTGAGCTATCAGGGAAGCTATTTTATCCCTGTACAGATGTGCACTTATTGTTTAGCATTAGAACATTAATTTTAGGGTGATAACTTCATGAAATATTTATGAGCCTTAGAAGTCAGGGTGGGCCAGTGGCTCATTCTGTCATAAAGAAACTTGAGACGCAGTGCTGTGACTCGCCCAAGGTCACACTCTTGGGCTGAGCTACCTGACCAAGCTCAGCACTATTTCCTGCTTAACCGCACAGAGATGAATTAGCCAGAATATTTTTCAAAACTACTTTCAATTCATAAGTTTAGAGAAATTTGCAATGTGGTTTTTGTCAGACCTTTAGACCTCACTACTCCACTCCAATTCAGTGGGGGTATTATTACCTGAAAAGTGTACTGAAGATCATGTCTGAATCAGTGGACACAAGCTGTGTTTGCAGATAGAATTATTACTCTCTGAAGGTAGAATTTATGTGTCAAATTAATGCCTTATGACTGAATCTGAGGGATAGCTCACACATGATAAAATAGAAAATGGAAGCAAAAAGCACTAGAATATTTGTTGTAAGCTGTTAAAAATAAAGAATGTGATGAGGACGCTAAAGTCAGTCCGAGTTGTACCTTTACAGAAGAGTCTGCATCCTTCCAGTTTTGTTTTTACTCTACGTTTATTTTGATACAAATGAATTGTTTAGAGAAGATATAGCAACATGCTTTGAGTAGTTCTAGTGATTTAATCAGAGAAAAATCTAGACTAGGAATTAAGTGTCATCTAGGATTTTCATCCTGTTTCCACCATTATCTAGGCACCTGACCGTGGGCAAGTCGTGTAATCCCTCCAGTTCGTTTTCCATGTCTATAAAACAAAGACGCTTGACCCTGTGGTTTGGGAGTGGTCCAACTCTGGCCACAGACCCTGTCTACCAACTCAGCATCTCAACTCTGCTCTCTTTCTCTTGCCCTACCCCAGTGATTTTATATTACTAGGCCAAGTAAACCCAGGCTGAAAGCAGATGGTATACTTGTGTCTTTAAGAACTAGTAGGTCATGTGGACAATGGAAGCTCAGCTAAACTGACAATTTTAGTGTAAAACAGCATTACCCTCTCCAGAATATTTGGCTGTGCCTAGAAAGTTGAAATTTGCATACTTTATCTCTAGGCTGCCCGGGACAAGTCCTGGCTTCCACCTGTGATCCTGACCTACTTTCCAGACACACCCTAGAGAAATCTCTTGTATAGTTCAGCATTCATTGCTTTTTAATAGTGAAAAATTTGAAATAAACTATCCATCAATGACATATTGGATCAATAAGCAAAATACCACTCAGCAGTTAAAACCAATCTATTGAATTTATATATTTTAACAGATAAATTTCCTAAAAAGTTGAATGAAAAAGAAAGTTGAAGATGAATGCCTAGAACATGATCCGAATTGTGGAAATATTTAAAATATACATCAGAAACTTGGTTTTGTTTGAGAGAGAGAGAAGGAAAAGAAACCTGAAAGAGAGGCAGTGAAGCAACTAATAATTCAAGTCAGACTGTAAAATAGCTACTGAAATAAATAAAAATTCAAAGTTGTGTCCCTTTATCACCTTTTCATACTAAGCAATGTCCTTATCGATTTCAACTTATGAATTTAGCCGTTAGTGCGGCAAATGTGTAATTTTACACTTTTTTAGCTTTTCCTTTGAAAATTCAGTTTCTGCTTTGCCAAATATATGTGCCACAAGGCTTAAAAGCTGTAACTATACAACTAATTATTTTTGGAACTCATTGGCTTTTGTGTTTGCGTGAATTTATATTTCCATGGAAACAAAAATGGACCCAAACCACACAATAGATAAGACTGTTTCAAACAAGAACAAAGCTGCATTCCCTAAGGACACTTGTAGTCCATAGACCCCAGTGATAGAGAATACCACACAGCAAGCTGCGTGGGAAGGAGAGCCTAGACTTGGCGGGCAGAGAAAGAGGAATAGGATGGTTGCTTGGAAATGGTTGGCCTTCTGGATGATTTTGAATAAAGGAATGCAAAGGACCGACTTATTAGTGGAATGTTGTTCTATATGTCAAAGTTGATAAGGATAAAAGGCATAAAGACCAATGTGGGCAATCAGACAAAGGAAGCACTGAGGAGGGACATTTTTAAAAAGTGGACAGAGCTGGAGGTCTGGAGAGTAGTAAGGCATTTTGCTTAAGCAGAGAGGCAGGCCATGTGGAGAACAGGTGGGAAAACGTGGTCAAAGCCACAGGGAAGGGCATGTTCAGTGAAAGTCTAGGTGGATACTGTGGTTTAAATGACAAAGTATAAATAGAGAAAGGACCTCATCAGAGCAAAAAGAAGGGGCATTTTATTAGAGTCAGAGTTTTATGATGGTAGATATGTGGGGAAAAAAGAAGTCGAGACTGGAATGGCCAATTTTGTGAATGACCATGAGGTCAGTGCTCTCAGAAGGGGACAGAGGAAATGTGAGGAAGGTGCCAAAGTTACCAGCATGACAGCAAGTGGGGTGAGAATCCAGAACTTAGTAGGCAAGAATTACAATTCCCATGACAAAAATAATATTTGCAACTTAATATAGCAGAAGAAGAGCCATTATCAAATCTCAGAGAATAGAAATAAGGCTCTAAACAGAGGAGGCCTTCAAAACCGGGAAGTGGACCATCCTAATAAATCAATGAAGCCTAGGATTCTAAAGATGATACAGAAATGCTGAAGTTGATCCCTTCTTGTTCTGTGAGGGAGAAGACGCACTAAATTAATGTTTTTCTTAGTACTCTCCAAATAAAGAGACAATTGTTACAATTGTTATTCCCATAAAGACTTTTTAAAAAGTTTAATGTCAAAGGTAATAAAGAATTTTTTTTTAATATCCACATACTTTCTCATGCTCTTTTAAAGGACCAAGTAATATATCCAGAAGGTTGGTTTGAATGTGTTTCTCTAGTGTTCAGTACTGTTCTGTAAATCATAATAAAACAGAAACACGAATATTTTCTTCTTGGAGTCATCAGGTCTCTCTTGGGTCATTTAGAGCCATTGTTTTCAGGGGTTCTTACATGGCACTCCCTGATAGAGGCACCAAGGAACATGCCATGATTCCCTGATTTGTCTGGGCTCCTGCGAAATCTATTCACTATGTACACTCCTGTCCCTAAATTCAACTAAGGTCTATTCTGCAATGAAAAGAATAAACTGACAATACAAAAAACCACCCAGATGAATTTCAGGATCATTACACTGGGAGTATGAACCTGACACATGATCGGAGCTTGTTTATATAAAATTCTAGAAGACGGACACTAATTCAGGTTGACAAGTCAGGCCAGTAGTACCTCAGGAACAAGGGATGCCTGTATTGCAAAGAGGCATAAGGAAACTTAGAGATGATGGAAATGTTCCATATCCTATTTGTGTTGGTGGTTTCATGGGTGAATGCATCTAGAAAAACTCACGGAATTTTGCACTTAAAGTAGATGAAGTTTTGTACTTTATACATCAGTAACTTAATTTTTTAAGTCAAGTTCATGATTATTTCAAAATAAAAAGTTTAAAAAATTGAACTACAGATGTAATAGAAACAGATTAGATAAGGACTTTTTCAAATAGTCTGAGCAAAAGTCCAGTTTTGCTTCCTAGACAGTGGCCATTTGAAACATTGATACTGGTATATATCTCTTTGAAAACCCCCATGAGCTGTTTGGATCCTGCAATTTGTTTGGAAAGCAGCACCTCCTTCTAAGAAACGGCTTGTTCACAGAGCTTCCATCTGAACAAACAAGCCGAAACCAGAGGATGCTACGGAAGAGCAGAGTCATTAGGATGCTTGGTCATTTTTCGGTTTCCCCAGAAACGGCTTTGCTTCGGATGCACTGCCGAGAGCCTGCGCTCTCAGTTGGGCAGGAGCTCTTAGCCAGGGCGTGTCTGGAGGGAGTATGAACCTCCTGAGCTGACGCATCCGGCCAAACAAGGAGCTGCCTGTCCTGTGTCTTCTCCAGGCAGCAGCAGGTGACTCATTATCACAACCCCAGGGTTCTTTCCTGCACATGCTGGAAACTTCTGTCCCATTCAGTGGTGAGGACTCAAATTAGGTACAGGCGGGGCTAGGCAGTTAGCCTGCCCCCCCTGCACCTTCCCTTTCCTGCGGAAGAGATGCTCACGTAAGCATTCACCCCAGGCACCTGGGGCTGAGCCCATAGTCCGAGGTCTAGGCAGAACTGCCCCCTCGTCTTCCCTTAAGGCCCAAGTCTCAAAAGGATAAAAACAGCAGTAGATTTTGGAGGAGGGATGTTTCTTAACTGTTTCAAGGAATTTTTGCTTGAGAAAACCTTTAAAAAAATTACTGTCTTCTCTCCCAGTATAACTTTCGAGGGTCAAGCATGCAGACTCTGGGGTCTTTGCCTGGCCTTAAATTTTCAGCTATAAAATGGAGATAATAAGAGTATCTACATCATAAGATTGTTGTAAACATTGAATAAAATAAAATATATAAAGCATTCAGAGCAATGCCTAATACACAGCACTCAAGACATAATCACTATGATTTAGGTAAGAAAAACTCAGCATCTCATGCTAAAAGCAGCTGAGAATAACAAAATCAAAGTAATGTTGGGAAAAAGAATTGAGAGAAGGGACAAAAGGAGCAAGACAGTCTCTGAAAGAGGACCTGAGGTTTCTTTAATCAATAGAAAGAGCCATATGAAGTACTCAGGACCTAAAGGACACATCAGCCTAGCCCTCCTGTCAAGAATTTTTTTTAAATCAGCATTTTTAAGAAAATTAATTTTTGACACTTAACAAAGCAATGGCCTTATCTCCAGGAGTTCCTCCTTGAGAAATGTGGTGAAGAGGAATTTTGTTTTGATTGCTTTGTCTTGTGTTTTTCCCTGGCAGGGAGGAAGGGTTCTTACAACCAATAAAGAAAAGCAGTGATACCACCAATTGTGACTTAAAATTAGATGACCTTGTTAACACCTAGGAAGCAAGGAGATAAATTTTCAAAATAGAAGTGTGTGACCTTCACTTGAGCATAATATGGCAAATGGTGAGACAAAGGGTCAAAAAATATTTCTGCACAAGTGGAACGGGAAAAAAGAACTTAAGACAAATATGGCAGACTGCAGTTTGACCACAAGTCAACTACAAGTCAGCAGTGTTCACTGAGCCCACGATGCACAAACAGAAGTCCCAGATGGATGACTGGAAGTGTATCCTTCCAAAATCTTCAGCATTGGCTGATAGTAAAGCTAGGAATGCAATTACAGAGAGTTAACCTTGGACCTCCCCAGTTTATGTGGTGCACACTGTCAAGAATATAGAGACACATCAGAAAGATTCTTCTTTCCATTTCAAAGGTAGATTTTTTTCTCCCTTCCTCTTTTTGACCTATTATCCTTTCAGAATTTGTGAACAAATTATCAGCATTATAATAAATATATATAAATCGACACATTAGGTACCTACCAGGCGATCCTGAATTTTGTCGACAAGGGTTGAATCATTCAACAGGAGAATGGGTACACTGGGTAAATCCCCAGATATCAAGCGCAGTTTGGTTTCATTGACTACAGTAGAAAGTCCAATGGTGATAAATAATATTCCTGCGGTTCTGGCATCTTCAGAAATACTTTGAACATCTGGATTCTTTGGGTGGTCAAGGCCGTCAGTCATCAGCACAGCCACTTTCACGCCATCCTTACGCCCTTCTCTCTAAGTAGCCTCGTAGCATTGGCGATGGCATAATAAGAGAAAGTACCTTGCCCAATGAAACTCATAGACTTGACCCTCTGTTTAAAAGTCTGTAGATCCTTCCAGGAGGAAAAAGGTGGATCAATTTGGACAGAGCTGCTGAACTGAAGGGCTGCCAATTTGATGTCATATTTCAAGGAGCCAACTGGGGTCAACTGAAATAGCTTGTCACTCAAGCTACCCACAAAATCTTTTTGTTTGTCAAAGAGAAAAATTTTGGAACTTTCAGAGCTGTCCACGATGAAGACAAGATCTATGAAGCACGTGGAGTCTGAAATAGAGCAAATAGGTTAGGCAGCATCCTCGTCCCCACTTGTAAAACAACTTTGCATAAAGCAAGCCCCGAGGCATGTTGTCTGAATAGCTGATTTCCAGGAGGAGAAGGAAGTGAGAAAGAGAGACACACCTTAGAGATTGGGCTGACATAGTAAATAACTAAATTTTTTTTCCAAGTCTTCAAATTCTTTTCGAAAATAATGCAAATCAAAAGCAAAGAAAATACCATATATTCTGAGCATCTTCCCAAGGTAAAACTTACTTAAAATGAGAGGAGAAGAAAGTATGTTGTAGTTTAAAAATTCAACAAACGCTAGGCAAAGTTGTCTAGAAGTAGATAATACTCTGCCTCACTCTCAGATTGTGTAACATATTGATGAGGCCCCATCTTGTTTGGGTGAAAAAAAAATATTTTTTTGACATTTTTTAAATCAAGGGAGAAAATGACTGGAGGGATCGCATTGCAACAGTGCTGAGAGACAAAGAAACCTCATAGTGAGAACTGAAGGTTGAATCCTAGCTCTGCGACTTGCTAGTTAGTATGCCTGCAGCCACAAGCAAGCCACTTCACCTTCTGGGCCTCAGTTTCTTTATCTATGCGAGTGGCATTCTCTGTTGTGCCCATTTAAGTATGCTCTGTAAGTAGGTAAGGTGCCTTATGATCATATCAAAATAGAATATCACATATATACATAAATATGTGGTTTGTGTTTATACCAAGTGCTATTTGGGAAAATTCATATTAGGCTTTAAGAAACTAAAACTAAAAAAGATACAACATTTTTTTTTACCCTGGAGATTTTTCCTTGCAAGTAAATTGGTCTTTGAGCCTTTCTTTCTTTGTCCATATATTGCTTGACTCATAAAAGCTGGCAAAAGCAGGAGACAGAGGACAAAATGTCTGTTCCACATTATGATGGATGGTGAAAAATCATCCGCCGTGTAGCACCTTTAATTTAAAAAAATCAGTTATAAATACTTTAATAAGATATAGAGTTTGCTATTTTTAATTTCAAGCCCGTAAAATTGGAAGCTAGCATGCGGAAAGAGAAAAGAGTTTTTCATTCATACTTATGGAGAATTATCCACATGGAGAGTTTTTAAAGTTCCTAATCTAAATAAACCATGGCGACACAACCAAATTTCTATTAATGAATATTTTTGTATATTCAAAGAATTACATCCAAGTAGTCTGAATTTCCCATTATATTATGGGGAGCAGGAGAGGGGAGAGCTATTTCAAAACATTTCAGTCCCACTCTATATGATGACTGTGTTTCAATCACAGGGTCTGTTTGACATATCCATATTCTCCAAGGTAGTATCAGATTGCTGCAAGGTTGTTTTGTCCATTTTCATTATAACTAACTCCTGACCATGCCAATATTTTTACAGGGTTGTAGAGAGCCACCATGATTTCAGTCTTAATATTACATGCACAATTTCAGTGAGTTCAGAGGTCGTCAAAAATTGAATTGCCCTTCTGTTTCCACAGAACCCCATTTTCTGCATTTCCTTTGTTAACTTCATCTCCACTGGAGTTTCAAGCTGTCCTACAGCTGCATATCCAGTTAGTCAAAAGAGTATAAGACCAAAAAAAAGAAAAGGAAACAAATTTGCTAACTGTTAGCTGGAAGAACTACTGGACAGATATAGGACTTGAAATCAGGAAGCATCCCCTCTGAAAGGCCCTGTGAAACTATTTTTCTGGATAGATTAAAATATAATCCGTATTTAAATCTTCAGCAATTTTCAGCGCTCAGTAAGCCCAGCTATGTACCAAATGCCTCTAAAAGCCACAGACTTCCCTGGCAAAAGAAGACTCATGTGTGGTTAGCTCAATGTACCTGAGAATGGAAGTAAGAAGGCTTATTTTGAACCCCACGTTTTGCATGGTTTGGAAATGCTTGCCAGCTTGAAGTGTATAGACTTAAGAAGTTCTGGAAAAAGAATCATGCTTTCCCTCTTTGGCACCTTGCCTTCAGGGAATGGTAATCTGGGAAATCATGAGCATGATTTTTTCCAGACTCTCAATGGGGTGGGGCCAGTGGGGGGGGCCAGAAATACATGCTAAGGCAGTAAGGAATGAGATGGGAGACTGATTTCTTCCTACGTGCCAGATGGAGAAGCCCCAGTGAGAAGCAAAGCTATCGGATTGGGGATGAATCAGTGGAGGGCTCCATGCCATAGTCTTCTCCTCGAATAGCCTCGATTAGCAGGAAGCTTCCTAAACTGACTTTGTATCAGTATGACCAAGTATGTGTGTGTGTGTGTGTGTGTGTGTGTGTGTGTGTGTGTGTGTGTGTGCTTAGTCGCTCAGTCATGTCCAGCTCTTTGTGACCTCATGGACTGTAGCCCACCAGGCTCCTCTGCCCATGGAATTCTCCAGGCAAAAATATTGCAGTGGATCGACATTCCCTTCTCCAGGGGATCTTCCTAACCCAGGGGTCAAAATCATGTGTACCGTATTGCAGGCAGATTCTTTACTGTCTAAGCCACCAGGGAAGCCCCATATCTCTTGGCATTTGCCTCGAATGCAACTGACCAAATGTTCACTGCTCTTCAGACCAGGTATACTAAGATTTGGAGACAGCTAGGTATTAAAAGGGACTTCCCTGGTAGCTCAGATGGTAAAGAATCTGCCTGCAATGCAGGAGACCCCAGTTCAATCCTTGCATCAGGAAGATCATCGCCTGGAGAAGAGAGTGGCTACCCATTCCTGCATTCTTGCCTGGAGAATCCCACAGACAGAGGAGCCTGGTGAGCTACAGTCCTGGTAAGCAAAGAGTCAGACATGACTGAGCGACTAACATTCTCACGTTCAAAGCTGTGTAGCAAAACGCAGCCGCTGTTACATTTTCAGAGGGGAAAGATGTATAACATCATGTCCCTGGTATTACATATGACTTCTTTCTTTTGTTGATCCTTGTACTTAAAGAAGTTCTCAGAAGTTCTGGAAATAAGAGACTGAAAACTTAATTTCATTGAGAACCAGAGAGATTTTACAAGCTTGTAGCCTGTAGATGAAGACAACTCTTCAAAAACCTAAAGAAGGGGATTCCCATGCAGGATCCTGAGATGAAAACCACTATTTCTCTTATTTGCAAGCCTCATTTTGGGCTTCAGAAATGCTGGCTTTAAATAGATATCTTTCCCCTAAACTAGGCACTTGCTTAGACAATTTGTTGATGTGTAATTATGAATTCATAACTGAAGCCTTATATATATATAATGCTCCCTAACACAGTGATTCATTAGCAATAATCACAATATCTCATATTTTACTACTATTGTTCTGACACTTTTTAATCTAGTTCTCTGAAACCAAAGGCATGCTGTTGCTTTCTGATATTAGCCAGAGGACACCCTTACTCTTTCTCTAGTTTTTCAGTTATACTATCATCCTGAAATCTCTTATTAGTTTAATATCTTAAAAGCCCACTCATTTTGCATCCCTTTTGTCATGCTTTATTTTGCCTCGGTTTCTAATACTTCCCACCTTTCTCTCATTTAGATGTTATATACAAGCAAAATAGGTTTCAGGGGAAAAGAGTCATTAGTTAAATAAAGGAAATATAAACCTCTGTGCTTACTACAGTTTGCATTTCATAAATGCAGAAACAATTGTTACCTTTAGTCAAATGCCATAGTTTTGACTTTTTTGTGCCAAATTTATCAGGATCAATAAATCCAAGAGAACTTATATTTTATGACTTTTTGGAAATAACATTATCTTTCAGCAAAGTTTACTAATTTTATTCACAATGTTTGCATCTCATTTGTTTTGCCATGAAGATAAAGTGATTGGATACTTTATTCAAATCACCAAACTTACCATGTTATAAAGCATTCTGCAGTGACTACGGAGTTATAAAAACGTGTCCAAATTAAGAAAAAGAAGTCCCAAAAGATATTAACAGTATAACAATGCTACACAGTAGGCTATAAATTAAAAATAAATTTTAAAATAGCCTTAAAATTTACATTTCTACATTTTAACAATTATTATTTCCCTGATAATATAATTAAAGTAATAACAAAGGATAAAAAATCTGATGAGCTTTCTTCACATAATAAATACGTAAACTGTTTAGTCTTCCACAGTTCCTAGATGTCTGAACTAGTTTCGAGTGATTAAAACAAAACAGTCATGTCTTACCTTATAAAGTTTATCAAGCAGGAATTAAAGACTGGTTAAGCAAGTGCCAACAGCAAGGACCATTGCTGAGGATGGAGCTGACTATTTGATATTGTTCTGTTAGGTGGGAAATAAGAATTGTCTTTCCCTTTAGATTTTTTGTAATTCTCTACTCATGTCTTTTAGACTAAATTAAAGCAAGAGTGGCTAGGCATTTGGCCAGGGTGCAAGATCTGGGTGGGATCAGTGAGTCATTTAAAGGAGCAATGCCTTTCATAATAAGTCTGTCCTTTCCAGGCTGTTGTAAAAATAACTTGGGCAGATTTTCTACAGTTTAGACATTTATTGACAGCCTGCTTTGTTTGTCAGGCCATGTCCTCTTTCTGGTCCTTTGCCCGGGAGTTGCTCAGTAAGATTCTGTTGCTGAAGAGCTCTGTGAAGGAGGACCAATCATACCAGCTTGAGTGTGCATGCTAAGTTGCTTCAATCGTGTCCAACTCATTGTGACCCCATGGACTGTAGCCCACCATGCTCCTCTGTCCATGGGATTTCCAGGCAAGAACACTGAAGTGGGTTCCCACTTACTCCTCCAGGGAATCTTCCCAACCCAGGGGTCAAAACCTGCATCTCTTGCATTGCAGGGGGATTTTAGTGACTATAATTATAGAGTTAGGATTCCAAAGAAAACAAGGTCTTGTTTAGCCATTAAGTTGTTTCAAATTTCTGTGACCCCATGGACTGTAGCCCACCAGGCTTCTCTGTCCATGGGATTTCCCAGGCAAGAATACTGCAGTGAGTTTCCATTTCTTTGTCCAGGGCATCTTCCCAACCCAGACTCAGATGGAAATCTGGCTTTTCAACAGAGGCAATGGGTTGATAACTGTTGAAGATAGGTGATGAGCATATAAAAATTTGTGATTCTAGTCTTTCTACATTTGTGATTTTTGAAAAGTTTCATAATCAAATATATAGACTATTGTATAGAATTTAGTCCTGGTTCTGTCTCTCACATGGGGACCTCAGTTTCCCACTCATGAAGTGAAGGAGGGAATTTGATTATTTATCAAGATTCTGTTAAACTGTAACATGAAAAGGAGTGTTCCATGACAAGGTCAATATTCTGAGGTCTCTGTCCAGGAAAGGTGATCACTGTAGTCATTCCATTCTCTTTTTGTCCTATTTTCTACCTGTGGTTATAGCCCATATTATTAGTAAATCAATATTTGTCACTGCAAAACATATTGCCAAGAAGCCACTCGACCCCTTATAGTAGGTTTCTCTACAGACTCCCTCAAGGATCAGGAAGAGCAAGACGATCAGAGAAAGCAATAGAAGTGTTCATGTTATAATTTAGAATCAGCTTTCTTAGGAAGACATTTTAGCATTTATATCTCTGCTTATAGTGACAGTAATAGCTTCCGTTCCATGAACCTTTACCAGGCTGCCAGGCACTGGGCTAAGTGCGTCATACACATTATAGGATTTAACCCTCCAAAAGCAAACCATCTGCTCATTGTAAGGACTGCAGGGGTTTGTGTTTTGCAGATGAAGGATGTTGAGAAAGAGAGAAGCTCACTAACTTGCCCATGGTCACGCTAATGCTAGAGAATACCAGAATAGGATCTTAACTCAGATCGCTCTGATCCCTGAGGCTGCGTCATTAAGTTTGACATCAATGTGAAACGTGAACATTTTCTTTGCCTCCTCACCATGTTGCAGGTTTTGAGGAACTAACGGAGTTTTGTGAGACTTTGGTAATAGCAAAAAGGAAATAGTGGATATATCACAGAAGTAACAGCGGAATGACCTAGGAAGCAACCACATATGTATCTTAAATAGCCTGTAGATGTTAGCCGCATCTTTCACTTTTGTGAGATGACAGTCATGGATCAAGGAAGTGGCAGTTCTTCAGAAGATCAGCTCTTTTTCCTCGGGTAGGTTAACAACTTGCAGGAAAAAAACCTCAAGGCTGCCAACAGGTGACTCCTGAGGTGAAAGAGGGGACTGAAGACCTCCTGTTTTAGAACTGTTCTCATTGAAATAAGTGAGGGGTCAGAACCCTGCCTACTCATTCATTGGGGTACTCATCTGTACCCCAAAGGCAGATGTGCTTAGTCAATCAGTCATGTCCAACTCTTTGTGACCCCATGGACTCTATCCCACCAGATTCCTTCATCTATGAGGTTCTCCAGGGAAGAATATTAGAGTGGGCAGCCATTCCCTTCTCCAGGGAATCTTCCCAGCCCAGGGATCTAACTTGGATCTCCCACATTGCAGGCAAATTCTTTACCATCTGAGCCACCAGGAAAGCCCACCTCAAAGATGAGTGAGTGAGTGAGTGAGTGAGTGAGTGAGTGAAGTCTCTCAGTCATGTCGACCCTCTGTGACCGCATAGACTGTAGCCTATCAGGCTCCTCCATCCATGGGGTTTTCCAGGCAAGAGTACTGGAGTGGGGTGCCATTGCCTTCTCCAGAGGATCTTCCCAACCCAGGGATGGAACCCGGGTCTCCCGCATTGTAGGCAGACGCTTTATCGACTGAGCCGCAGAAACCTAATGTTTTCTGCCTTTCACTCTCAAGTGTGGAAATCACTGCTAAGTTGACTGAATAGATGACTCAAAAAAAAAAAATCTTGTGTTCTGTTCATTTATATAAAGCAATTTGATTTGTAACCAGAAGAACAATGCACCAGGGTACATTAATAAAGCAATCTTAACCCTAAAGGAGGGTCTTGAATTGGTACACACAGACGAAATAAAGGAGCAGAGATAACAGTGATGACTAGAACAAGGCAACTCGGAGTCCACGCCCTTCTGACAGTTGGTCTGCAGCAGCCTTTATACAGAACGATAGCACGTTATTTTTGCTTTTACTGCTACAGGTGGCCTAAGTGAACACCCCGTAGATACTTGTTGAATGAATGATAATTAGAAGTAGTTTGCAAGCATTCATCAATCACTTGAGAATCATGATACAACAGATTGCTGCTGCTGCTAAGTTGCTTCAGTCGTGTCCGACTCTGTGTAACCCCATAAACGGCAGCCCACCAGGCTCCCCCGTCCCTGGGATTCTCCAGGCAAGAACACTGAAGTGGATTGCCATTTCCTTCTCCAATGCATGAAAGTGAAAAGTGAAAGTGAAGTTGCTCAGTCGTGTCCGACTCTTCATGACCCCATGGACTGCAGCCTACCAGGCTCCTCCATGGGATTCCAGGCAAGAGTACTGGGGTGGGGTGCCATCGCCTTCTCTGGATACAACAGATTGCTCTCCTTCAAAACACTGCTAGACAGGAAATCCTTTTTTAAAAGTAAATTTATTTATTTTAATTGGAGGTTATCCTTTTTTGAAATTTTTTAATTTGTTGAAATATTCAACCATATAGAACCTATGTCGGTTGTGTTTGTTTTGGTACCAATGCCAGTGTCTCCATTTCAACAGTGATGATGTTTTAAGGTCCAAGGATCATTTAAAAGGAACCAAAACCTGAGATGACTTGTGAATATTGGAAGGTATTATGTGCCTGGGGCTACAGAAACACCAAAAGGGCTAGTAACATATCAGAACAGACTTGTCTCATAGTTGCATATCTGGACCAAGACCAAGGTATAATTTAGTGTTTCACAATCTTCTAATGTCACCTACCTCCCAGACTGCCCATCCACAGTAGAAAAGAACTTTTTCAGCTGATAAAGGAGAAACCAGTGTCCTTCTTACCCAGCCTGGAGAAGTTAGTCCTTAGCAGTCTATTTTCTTCAGCACAAAATGTTGATACAGTAAAATATCTAACACTTGTCCCAAAGCTCTGGAGGTTCTGTGATTTGTTATCTTTCTTGACTCCAACTCGATGGACATGAGTTTGAATAAGCTCTGGGAGTTGCTGATGGACAGGGAAGCCTGGCATGCTGCAGTCCATGGGGTCACGAAGGGTCAGACACAACTGAGAGACTGAACTGAACTGAACTTGAGTCCAGCAGATACTCTCTCATTCATTCACCATAAATTAGAAAGACACCCAAATGGTATTGGTCTATTTATCAACTAAGGGAAGGATTCAAAGTATTCAATGACAAGGAAGTGAACGCTATCCTTGGTAATAAAATGTAGAAATTGTGCCATCTCTTACATCTGGAGCAGCATGGCTCCTTAACATCCATCTACATTTTTTTTTCTTTTTTAAAAAATTTACTTTTTAATTGGAGGGAAATTGCTTTATGCTACCATACAACAACTTGAATCAGCTATAATTATCCATATGTCCCCTCCCTCTTCTCCCCTCCCCTCAACCTACCCCTCTAGGTCATCACAGAGTGCCAGGCTGGGCTCCCTGTGTTATATAGCAACTTCCCCCTAGCCATCTATTTTGCACGTGGTAGTGTATATATCAATGCTCTATTGATCCCATCCTCTCCTTACCCTGCTGTGTCCACAATTTAAAAAATATATATTTGTTTTTATTTGGCTGTGTCAGGTCTTAGCTGCCTGTTGCAGCGCCGGGCTGCTTTCTAGTTGTGGTGCATGGGCCCAGGTGCCCCGAGGCATGCGGGGTCTTAGTTCCCCGGCCAGGGATGGAACACATATCACCCTCACTGGAAGGTGACTCCTTAACTCTGGACCACTAGGGAAGTCCCCACAATTTTTCTTGTATTATTTACTCTCTGATATATCTATCTGTCTATCATCTTGCTTTATTATTTGTCACTTGATCCTCAGCTTGAGTCTCATATACAACAAGAGGGTTCTAGAACCCAGCAGCAGCATAAATCCTCATTGACCAGTCTTATGACTGTGAAAATCTTTCTCTAAAAATTTCCTTCAACATTCATATTTTCTCGTTCTGGACTATTTTTCACTAAGAGCAGGTTTCTTATGACAAAACAATCAGGGTGCTATCTGGAAATTTTTGACAATTTTCCTTTCTAAGAAATATCTGGAAGTGTACAGGTCTTCCCTCTATCATAGGTTTGAATGTCCAAGTTTTAAAAAAATCATTCCCTTCAGTGAATAAGGAAGTCTTAACTTTTTCATGCAGAATCCACCCAAAAAGAGAACTGTAGGATCTACTTACTAAGCTTTGACCAAAGTCTGCTTTTTTAATGGGGAAAGTATTTTCTGTTTTTCATTTGGCTGGTTTTATTTTCAGATGTTAGAAAGGGTGTTGTATGTTGGTAAATT
Organism: Madoqua kirkii; assembly: GCA_006408675.1. Classification (NCBI taxonomy): domain Eukaryota; kingdom Metazoa; phylum Chordata; class Mammalia; order Artiodactyla; family Bovidae; genus Madoqua; species Madoqua kirkii. The sequence goes on along the minus strand of SJYC01050990.1, from coordinate 33,226 downwards.
CTTCCATTTCTCCACTAGATGGTAGTTAGACTTTTCTCATATTGGGGACAGATAGTAGCATCAAATCTCAGAACCTGAGGGAAACTTTGAGACCACTTTCATTTGATTCTTCCATTTCACAGATGATAAGGTAGAGGGCGGGTTTGAGACTTATCCAAAGATCATCCCATGAGATAGTGAGGGAATAAAGCTTAGATCTTTGTACATTAGCCAGCCATCTTTCATTGTCCCTAAATACCCCAGCAGATCTCTAGGCCTTTGAACAGAGCAGGAGAAAAAGGAGGCTGTTATTTGGCCAACAATTTATGTTTCATAAATGTGGATATTTCCTTTAGTAAGAACTGGCTCAGGACAAATTATCAAGGACTAAATTCCAGCACAATAACATGTCTCATCACTAACTGTAAATCTTCAGGCCTGGGTCATCAAGGGTAATGAACACCATTTTTGGAGGCTTAGACTTGAAGAGCTTCTCCTCCTGGTTTGGACAGGGTTGCTAGAGTAGCCTTGGATTGTTACAATGATTTGAGTAAAATGATCTGGTGCATATTATTGATACCCGATCGAAATAAAGTCAGTAATAGAGATAGATATCATCACTTGTATGAGTAATAAGTTATAAAAATTCAACACCCTTGTGAGTTTTCTAGTCGGTCCGTTTTGGTGTTTCATAAGAATATTCAACAAAGTTTTTTAAATAAATCAACCAAACTCGTGGAACTAAAGTATCTTATCATTAAGTAACTTATTTCTCATATTATGTCAATCCATTACAACTCTGGTTCACACAGCAATGTCCCCAATTGAGGTAGCAGTCATCTTTTACTTTCCCCGAGTTACACCTAAATTATATAGCTCCTTCTATACAATAGTTTGTTTCCTCCTCTGTCTTTTTAAATTTGTACAAGGGCAAATTATTCAAAGTGTACAGTGAAAGAGACTTGAATTTATATTTTACTCTTTGGGGTATGAAAAACCCTTCAATACTGTGCTCCGTTGCTCAGTCATGCCCGATGCTGTGTGACCGCATGGACCTAGGCCATCAGGCCCCTCTGTCCATGGAATTTTCCAGGCAAGACTACTGGAGTGGACTGCCATTCCCACTCATACTCCATTCTACTTATACTTCATTCAATACTATATAACCAAAACAAATGTAAAGTACTAATATAATCAGTATTCATTGTTTATTTCCAGAACTACAGATTCTGAAGTACATATGTATAGTTTTAGTCAATGTACTTTTTATTAATTATATATATGAATATAAAATATTCCATTATGCTAATTAACCAAATTAAAAATGCCAAATACTGACAGAAATGAGTGAAGACTAACCATGGGTCTTGAAGGACTATTGTTTGAAAAAAGATATTTGGACGCCACCTCGTGGGGCTTTGTAGAAAGACACTTTGAGAGAGTGTACTATCATGAACAGATTAAAATTCTTAGCTTCCTGGGACGCTAAACAGGTAAGATGCAGGTAGCCACCTACAGATTTTCTGGGTAGGGTAATAAGATGAATCAAAGGAGTGACAAAATTACTCTGTATGAATCAACAAACTAGCATCTGGTGAAATCTGAAATGCATTCGTTTAACAAATGTTAACCTAGTTCCTTCTATGTGTGAGGCATTGGGTAGAAAACAATAAAGACCCAGTCACTTCAGCCTAATGGCAGCAATAGAGTAAAAGGCAGTGGCACGTTTTAGTTTGTTTAGCATCTTACACTTAACGTAATTTTTTTTTACTTTATTTTACTTTACAATACCGTATTGGTTTTGCCATACATTGACATGAATCCGCAAGTAGTCAAATATCCAGCTCTAGCTAACAGTTCCGTGCTGAAGTGTTTGAGAGTAAAGGGCACTGATGTCTGCAACTTTGAATGCATTTAAAAGAAAAGAAGATGGATAGAGGGATGGATGAATATTATGATCAAGCAAATATATCAGATATATAGATCAGATGTTGAGTGCGGAATCTAGATGGTGAGTAGTGGGTTTGTTATATAATTCTGTCAACTTCTGAGTGTATTTGAAAACTTGTATAATAAAATATTAGATAAAAAGGCAACAACAGTACAGAGTGATAATATCCATAATGGAGACCTGCAAAGAGGGCACCTGGCCCAGATTGTGATGCAGAAGTTGGAAGTGTGGGGAGCAGAGGATAACTAGGGTCTAAACAGGTGTAAAGCGTTAGTATCTCATTTTTGGAATGTGGGAATATTCATCACCTCTTGTTTTGTTCCAGTCTAATAGGGCTTTAGCCAAAACTAGAGATGAAAAACCCTATTTTTAACATTCTGTGACATAAACAAATATGTTGTATGAGCATGGCTAAATCCTTAAATTGAAATATGGAAATGACAAAAGTCGTGCATGGTAGAAATATCTGGATTTTAAAACTTGTCCTTCAATATTGTCTTCATAATAACATTTTTGAATTTTGAGTTGAAATGAAAGCATTCATTATGTTTGTTTAATTTTTCATCATGTTGTTTTGATTCAACAAATAATAAGGGGAATAGTGATGATTGTAATGTATATCCTACCCTCAAGGAATTCACAATAGAATCATATGAGTATATTGTAATATAATCTGCAATAGCTTTATTGTAATACATAATTATATATAAGCATGTGTGTGTGTGTGTGTGTGTGTGTGTGTGTGTAAAGAGAATGAGGATGTGAGACAAGGCCCAGCTACAAGTGCCAAGGAGTTCGGAACAGTAGACATTACTTCAGTTGTGGGAGACTTTGAGAAGCTAAGGGATGTATTATGAGGAATGCAGAGAATTTAATTTTTCTACGTCTCAGGGAAGGATATTCCAGGGGAAAGTGGAAAACAAGCATGTTTAGGGAAATGGCTGTGTAAAAGTAACTGGGCAATGGAGTATTACTTAGCCATTAAAAAGTATACATTTGAATCCGTTCTAATGAGGTGGATGAAACTGGAGCCGATTATACAGAGTGAAGTAAGCCAGAAAGAAAAACACCAGTACAGTATACTAATGCATATATATGGAATTTAGAAAGGTGGTAATGATAACCCTGTATGCGAGACAGCAAAAGAGACACAGATGTATAAACAGACTTTTGGACTCTGTGGGAGAGGGAGAGGGTGGGATGATTTGGGAGAATGGCATTGAAACATGTATACTATCAGGTAAGAAACAAATTGCCAGTCTAGGTTCGATGCAGGGTGCAGGATGCTTGGGGCTGGTGCACTGGGATGACCCAGAGAGATGACATGGGGAGAGAGGTGGGAGAGGGGTTCAGGATTGGACTCATGTACACCTGTGGTGGATTCATGTCAATGTATGGCAAAACCAATACAGTATTGTAAAGTAAAAAACATATACATATATACATATATATTACTGGGAACAATTCAGTAGGGCCGGAGCTAGAATGCATTAAAGGATTAAGCTGAAAAGGTATTTTGGGCCAGAATGGGGACAACCTCATGTTGATAACTTTTTTAATATCTCAGAAGCTTTTGTATCTGTTACATAGAAAGGAATATTCACCATTTATTAGGAGATCAAACCAGTCCATCCTAAAGGAAATCAGCATTGAATATTCATTGGAAGGACTGATGCTGAAGTTGAAGCTCCAATACTTTGGCCATCTGATGCAAAGAACCTACTCATTAGAAAAGACCCTGATGCTGGGAGAGATTGAGAACAGGAGGAGAAGGGGGCGACAGAGGATGAGTTGATTGGATGGCATCATCGACCCAATGAACATAAGTTTGAGCAAACTCTAAGAGATGCTGAAATTCAGGGAAGCCTGCTATGTTATAGGCATGAAGAGTCAGACACGACTGAGTGACTTTAAAAAAACCATTAATTTTGAAATAATATATGCCTTATTTTTACAGATAATTCATGAAATATATTAACTTAATAAATTAGATTTCTCCAAATTCATAAACATTATTGTAAACTGAATCCCTTTTTTGCAAATTTACATCAGCAGATTCTTTTAAATGATTTTTAAGAGAAGACAAAATATACTCAACATTGCAGCAATTATCAACTGAGCGACTTCAGTTTCACCTTTCACTTTCATGCACTGGAGAAGGAAATGGCAGTCTGCTCCAGGGTTCTTGCCTGGAGAATCCCAGAGACGGGGGAGCCTGGTGGGCTGCCATCTATGGAGACACACACAGTCAGACACGACTGAAACAACTTAGCAGCAGCAGAATACTTCTTAAAGAGCACTATTTTAAGATGCTGTCTCTTATACACATCTGAAATATATTAACTTAATAAATTAGATTTCTCCAAATTCATAAACATTATTGTAAACTGAATCCCTTTTTTGCAAATTTACATCAGCAGATTCTTTTAAATGATTTTTAAGAGAAGACAAAATATACTCAACATTGCAGCAATTACAAAACTGATAAAAAATTTACAAAAGGGCTAAAACTTAGGAAGTAAATTTGTTTCCTCATCCTTTCTGTCCTGATTCTGATTCCCTTTATGCTTCTGATTTCTTTCCTCTTCCATTTCTTCCTGGGGTAACAATTATAATCAACTAAGAAAGCGAGGCTTAGCTTTGCAAATATGCTACTGATAGTCCAAATTTTGAACGTGAAAATTAAGTCCATTATCCATTTGAAGATTTTTATAGACATACACTGTATATTACATCAGAAATGGTCCAAATTATTGACTCAGGCCAATCAGATATGGTTTGATTTTTCAGTGACCTCGTCTTTTCCTCAGGATGACACTGGTCCTGAACTCATTATCTTCAGAATTAGATATGTGTCTGAATTTCAGTGTTGGTTCTGGACATCTTTTTCTCATTTTACCAAGAGAAACTTACTTTTACAACTGCTTTGGACTTCATTGTATTTAAGTAATTGTAAAATTAATTTGATCCGTTGAAAATACAAATTTTCTTTTTCATCCACCGTGAAGACTTACAACATTGACATCTTAGCTCCAGACTGAGGAGTTTGGATCTTGGTCTGTAGGAAACATGAGTCAATGAAGGGTTCTAATAAGAGAGACACTTGAGATGTCCTTCAGAAAGATCAGTGATTCAGAGTAAAAGGGTAGAAACAGGGGAGCCAGAAACCAGTTTGGAGACTATTGTTTGGGTAAGCAGTAATTAAGACCTAAATAAACTAGGGCAGGAACCATGGGAGCATAAAAATTAACAGAATTTGAACACTTTATCTGTTTCAAAAGCACGAATGTGATTTACTCAAATCCTGCCCAATGAGCAGAAGAGATCAGGCAGAGAGATGCCTGGGATTTGATTGTAATGTTGATGGCTCCCGAAGCAGCGCTTCAGTGCTCATCGGAAGGGGCGAGCCCAGTTTTTTAGTCAACTGGGGCTGCTGTAACAAATTACCATTGATTGGGTGGCTTCTAAACAACAGAAATTTATTTCTCACAGTCTTGGAGGCTGAAAGTCTGAGATGAGGTGTCAGCACAGTTGGTTTCCGGTGAGGGTCCTCCCCTGGGTTTCAATGCCAACTTCTCATCGTGTATTCACATGGCAGAAAAAGGGGGAGAGAGCTCTCTGGGGTCCCTTTTATAAGGGCACTACTTCCACTCTTGAGAAATCTGTATGCAGGTCAGGAAGCAACAGTTAGAACTGGACGTGAAACAACAGACTGGTTCCAAATAGGAAAAGGAATACCTCAGGCTGTATATTGTCACCCTGCTTATTTAACTTCTATGCAGAGTACATCATGAGAAACGCTGGACTGGAAGAAACACAGGCTGGAATCAAGATTGCCGGGAGAAATATCAATAACCTCAGATATGCAGATGACACCACCCTTATGGCAGAAAGTGAAGAGGAGCTTAAAAGCTTCTTGATGAAAGTGAAAGAAGAGAGTGAAAAAGTTGGCTTAAAGCTCAACATTCAGAAAACAAAGATCATGGCATCTGGTCCCATCACTTTCTGGGAAATAGATGGGGAAACAGTGGAAACAGTGTCAGACTTTATTTTTTGGGGGCTCCAAAATCACTGCAGATGGTGACTGCAGCCATGAAATTAGAAGATGTTTACTCCTTGGAAGAAAAGTTATGACCAACCTAAATAGTATATTCAAAAGCAGAGACATTACTTTGCCAACTAAGGTCCATCTAGTCAAGGCTATGGTTTTTCCAGTGGTCATGTATGGATGTGAAAGTTGGACTGTGAAGAAGGCTGAATGCCAAAGAATTGATGCTTTTGAACTGTGGTGTTGGAGAAGACTCCTGAGAGTCCCTTGGACTGCAAGGAGATCCAACCAGTCCATTCTGAAGGAGATCAACCCTGGGATTTCTTTGGAAGAAAGTGAAAGTGAAAGTGAAATCGCTCAGTCGTGTCTGACTCTTTGTGACCCCATGGGCTATAGCCTACCAGGCTCCTCCCTCCATGGAATTCTCCAGGCAAGAGTACTGGAGTGGGTTGCCATTTCCTTCTCCAGGGGATCTTCCTGACTCAAGGATCGAACCCGGGTCTCCTGCATTCCAGGCAGACTCTTTAACCTCTGATCCACCAGGGAGGTGATGCTAAAGCTGAAACTCCAGTCCTTTGGCCACCTCATGCGAAGAGCTGACTCATTGGAAAAGACTCTGATGCTGGGAGGGACTGGGATCAGGAGGAAAAGGAGACAACCAAGGATGAGATGGCTGGATGGCATCACGGACTCGATGGACGTGAGTCTGAGTGAACTCCAGGAGATGGTGATGAACAGGGAGGCCTGGCGTGCTGCAATTCATGGGGTCACAAAGAGTCAGACACGACTGAGTGACTGTACTGAACTGAATTGAACTCCCACTCTTGAGGGCTCCACCCTCATGACCCAATTACCTCAGGAAGGCCCCACCTTCTGATATCATCACACTGGGGGTTAGAATTTCAATATATCAATTTGTTGTCATTTAGCCACTAAGTCGCGCCCAGCTCTTTGCGACCCCATGAACTGTAGCTCCTCTATCATGGGATTTCCCAGGTAAGAATACTGGAGTGGGTTGCCATTTCCTTCTTCAGGGACCTGAAGATCCCTACAGAGGGATCGAGCCCACGTCTCCTGCGTGCAGGCAGAGCCTTTCCCACTGAGCCACCAGGGAAGCCCCATGTCAGTTTGGAAGGGAATACAAAATCCAATCCATAAAACCAGGATACCCACAAATGAAACAGAGACCCTGTGAAGAGACAACCTGCAAAGCAGGAAATGTTAGGATTACCAGTGTTGCAGTTATCATCCTAAAACTACCCCAGTTGATAAAGTGCTCTGCACACTGCTTGAACTTTATCATTTCTGACTTAACTCTGTGAGTACCGGATTATGAAGGACCGCCCCCCTCGTCATTACTGCATTTAGCATCCTAATCCCTCCAGCGATGCTCTTTAAAATAATATTCATTGAGTTTTTTCTCATTAAAAATGTTCTACATTTTTTATTTCAGAAAACACAAAAATATAGTAAAGAGGATATTGATCACCTTTAAATCTACCACCCAGGGAAATCTATTGTTAAAATGTTGGCACAGTTCCCTCTAGCCTTTAAAATATAAGGTGAGGGTCATTATGTTTATGCCATCTGGAACTGTTTCATTCCTATAACAGTGAACCACGAGCGTTTCCTCTATCTTTGCATATTTTTTCCCCCTAAGACAGAGGTTAGTAAACTAACCCAGTCTGGAAGATCCCCTGCAGAAGGAAATGGCTACCTACTCCAGTGTGCTCGTGTGGAGAATCGCAGGGACGGAGGAGCATGGTGGGCTGTGGTCCATCGGGTGGTAAACAGTCGGACACAGCTGAAGCGACTCAGCACACACACACGGGCCAGAGGTTAGAAGCACAATGGTAGAGCCAGACTGTCTGGGTTCATATCCTAGCCCCCCAACTTAAGAGATCTTAGGCAACTTATTGAACTCTGTGCCTCAGTTTTCTCATCTGTAACTTGGGTTAATTTTCGGTCTCATCCTCATGAGACTCTGGTGAATTCTCTGATGCACCACCCAGAAGTCCACCGTTAGTAATGAATGACTTGTTCCTTCAGCTGCTGGGTGTGTTGCCAGAAGCTGGCCCACAGCTCTCAGACTTCTTTAAGGACTGCCTTGCCAAGAAAACTGCCTCATTCAAAGTCATGCTGAAAGGTCTGGATCCCTTCTTCCAACTGGAAACAAGTCTGAAGGGCCAATCTAATCCCAAAGTTTCCCACAGATTGGCTGAGGCCTTCACTGGTGTTAAATCACAGCTCAGCGTCTCCCTCTGCCCAACCTTGCATTTTCTTCCTCTCTTTCACAAGAGTTTATCTCAAGAATACTGCCGTCTGTGGGGTCGCACAGAGTCGGACATGACTGAAGTGACTTAGCAGCAGCAGCAGCAAGCTCCTACATCCTAATCTCCACCTTGGAATATGGTTGCCATAGCACCCAACCTGAGGCAGTATTAAATGAGCCTGTGTTGTGAAGCTTCTGGTACATGTGTGCACTCAGTCGCTCAGTCATATCTGACTCTTTGCAACCCAATGGACTGTATCCTGCCAGGCTCCATGGGGTTTCCCAGGCAAGAATATTTTAGTGGGCTGTCATTTCCTACTACAAGGAATCTTCTCGACCCAGGGATTGGAACCTGCATCTCTTGTGTCTCCTGCACTGGCAAGTGGATTCTTTACCTCTGTGCCACCTGGGAAGCCCTTCTGACACATAATATATGCTATATAATTGTTTGTTATCAAACACATAAATAATCTACTGGGAGACAGTAAAATGAAAATACAAGCTCAAGAAGAAAAAGTAGAATAGTATAAAATTTCCTACAATTAATAGTTTATTTACTAAATTTTTACATGAATGATAGAAACTTTCATTAAGGTATTTAAATTTCACTGGATATATTTAACTTTTGATATAACCATTTTATTTACAACATAAACGTTTAAAATATATTAAAAATCATACTCTTGACAGCTTTGTAAATATATTATGACACTATTAGATGTAATCCAAAAAAAAGGTAAGTGCATTGTTTTACAAAATTGATTTAAGAGTGTGCTAGAATACTTCTTGGAGAAGGCAATGGCACCCCACTCCAATACTCTTGCCTGGAAAATCCCATGGATGGAGGAGCCTGGTAGGCTGCAGTCCATGGGGTCGCTAAGAGTAGGACACAACTGAGCGACTTCAGTTTCACCTTTCACTTTCATGCACTGGAGAAGGAAATGGCAGTCTGCTCCAGGGTTCTTGCCTGGAGAATCCCAGAGACGGGGGAGCCTGGTGGGCTGCCATCTATGGAGACACACACAGTCAGACACGACTGAAACAACTTAGCAGCAGCAGAATACTTCTTAAAGAGCACTATTTTAAGATGTCTCAGATCTTCACATCCTCAACCTTTGTAAAAAGATTCCCTAAACCATATTCCATGTTCACAGGGCCTTAATTTTCACTTGATGCCTAAAGAGTAAAAGCTGCTCCCAGGTATAGACTGATTTTATGCATGCGGAAATAAGGAGAGTTGGGATTATCCAGTCACAGGTTCCACGGAATACTCCAATAGTTGCTGAACTGCTGCCTAAGGCAGCAGTAAATTAGAAGGAAATTAGCAATCTTCAACTGCTTTCCTTTATTGGTTTAAAACCACAACCAAAAATTCCTTGCTGGATCACCACAACATAAATAAAAGAGCTTAAAAAGAGGAACATCCTGTTAGAGCTACAGAAGTTTAAATGAACAAAACAAACACTAAGACCAGCAACTCTGCCATCATAAAAATAAATGTGTGATGAAGGCAAGTAGTGTAACCTCAGACCAGTCTGTTAAATTCCCTGATACAGTTTTCTCTTCCAACAAATACAGTGTATTCTCATAATCTGTAAATATTTTTGAATACATATTATGTAGTCAGGTACTCTAGGAAATTCAAAGTTCTATACTAAAAGTTCTGGAGAAGTCAATGGCACCCCACTCCAGTACTCTTGCCTGGGAAGTCCCATGGACGGAGGAGCCTGGTGGGCTGCGGTCTATGGGGTTGCAAAGAGTCAGACGCAACTGAACGACTTCACTTTCACTTTTCACTTTCATGCATTGGAGAAGGAAATGGCAACCCACTCCAGTGTTCTTGCCTGGAGAGTCCCAGGGACAGGGGAGCCTCGTGGGCTGCCGTCTATGGGGTCGCACAGAGTCGGACACGACTGAAGCGGCTTATACTAAAAGTTCACTTGAGTGCATACTGAGACACGTCACTTGTGTCTGATTCTTTGTGACCCTGTGACTGTCGCCCACCAGGCTCCTCTGTCTATGGGATTCACCAGGCAAGAATACTGGAGTGGGTTGCCATGCCCTCCTCCAAAAAATGTTCCTGACCCAGGGATGGAACCAACATCCCTTATGGCTCCTGCATTGGCAGGTAGATGACCTCTAGCGCCATCTGCTGCTGCTGCTTAGTCGCTTCAGTCGTGTCCGACTGTGCGACCCCATAGACGGCAGCCGACCAGGCTTCCCCGTCCCTGGGATTCTCCAGGCAAGAACATTGGAGTGGGTTGCCGTTTCCTTCTCCAGTAGCCCCATCTACCTAGGAGAAAAATACCATCTGCCATTTTCCAGACAACAGGAAGGGAGAAGAGGAAATGGACGGCGGCAGCTTCTAAAGACATTCTTCAGTTTTGCTCACAAGAAACACAGTTTAGTGGAGGAGAATCAATTTTAAGCATAATGAGAAAAGGGTCACATTCGTATAGGGACTTTAGGGAACAAAAACTGGTACCAATATGAGAAGAACGCACTTTCACAAAAGCTTGGATGGAAAAAAGGAGAGAAAAAAATATTAGCAGGAGGGGAATGTGGATCAGAGAAAGATACTACTTTAGGAGTTATTCATCAGATTTTTAGTGAGCACATGCTCTGTGCTGTGCAGTTTCAGGTCGTGGAGATCAGGCAGAGAATAAAGCATATAGAACCCCCGTGTGTTACCTAGGGAATAGGATAAGGCGCCTAACAAGCAGTTCTGAGCAAACAGTAGTTTTTAATGGAAGAGAGTTCATTTTCTCTTGTGTTATGGTCCAGAACTCTGTGGCTGATCCAAGGGAGGACGGAACCTCAGCTCCCCGAACTGGCCTAGGACGTAGACTGGTGGAGCAGTTTTGCCTTCCTTCATACATGGCTTCCCTTCCTAGTCCACGTTTCGTTTTGCCATTTTCCAGGAAGCAAGAAAGAAGAGGAAGTAGACAGTGAGAAGCTTCTCTTTTGAGGGACATGATCCAGTTCTACTCACATCTTACTGGTCAGTTTTTTTTTAACTATTTTTTTAAATATTGGAGTACAATTGGTTAACAATGTTATGTTGATTTCAGGTATACAGCAAAGTGATTCAGTTACACGTATGCATGTAATTGGGCTTCCCTTGTGGCTTAGCCAGTAAAGAATCCACCTGCAATGTGAGAGACGTAGGTTTGATCCCTGGGTTGGAAAGATCACCTGGAAAAGGAAAAGGATACCAACTCCAGTATTCTGGCCTGGAGAATTCCATGCACTGTATAGTCCACAGGGTCGCAAAGAGGTGGACACAACTGATCAACTTTTACTCACATGCATGTAATCTGATTTAGGTCATACCTGCCGGGAGAAATATCAATAACCTCAGATATGCAGATGACACCACCCTTATGGCAGAAAGTGAAGAAGAACTCAAAAGCCTCTTGATGAAAGTGAAAGTGGAGAGCGAAAAAGTTGGTTTAAAGCTCAGCATTCAGAAAACAAAGATCATGGCATCCAGTCCCATCACTTCCTGGGAAATAGATGGGGAAACAGTGGAAACAGTGTCAGACTTTATTTTTTGGGGGCTCCAAAATCACTGCAGATGGTGACTGCAGCCATGAAATTAAAAGATGCTTACTCTTTGGAAGAAAAGTTATGACCAACCTAGATAGCATATTCAAAAGCAGAGACATTACTTTGCCAACTAAGGTCCGTCTAGTCAAGGCTATGATTTTTCCTGTGGTCATGTATGGATGTGAGAGTTGGACTGTGAAGAAGGCTGAATGCCAAAGAATTGATGCTTTTGAACTGTGGTGTTGGAGAAGACTCTTGAGAGTCCCTTGGACTGCAAGGAGATCCAACCAGTCCACTCTGAAGGAGATCAGCCCTGGGATTTCTTTGGAAGGAATGATGCTTAAGCTGAAACTCCAGTACTCTGGCCACCTCTTGTGAAGAGCTGACTCATTGGAAAAGACTCTGATGCTGGGAGGGATTGTGGGCAGGAGGGGAAGGGGACGACAGAGGATGAGATGGCTGGATGGCATCACTGACTCAATGGATGTGAGTCTGTGTGAACTCCGGGAGTTGGTGATGGACAGGGAGGCCTGGCATGCTGAGATTCATGGGTTCACAAAGAGTTGTACACGACTGAGCAATGGAACTGAACTGAACTGAACTGAATGGTCTAGTGATTTTCCCTGTTTTTCTTTAAGTGTGAATTTGGCAATAAGGAGTTCATGATCTGAGCCACAGTCAGCTTCCAGTCTTGTTTTTGCAGACTGTATAGAGCTTCTCCATTTTTGGCTGAAAAGAATATAATCAATCTGATTTCAGTATTGACCATCTGGTGATGTCCAAGTATAGAGTCTTCTCTTATGTTGTTGGAAGAGGGTGTTTGCCATGACCAGTGTGTTCTCTTAGCAAAACTCTATTAGCATTTGCCCTGCTTCATTATGTACTCCAAGGCCGAATTTGCCGGTTACTCCAGGTGTTTCTTGACTTCCTACTTTTGCATTCTAGTCCCCTGTAATGAAAAGGACATTTTGGGGGGTGTTAGTTCTAGAAGGTCTTATAGGTCTTCATAGGAACTATACAAAGAAGATCCTCATGACCCAGATAACCACAATGGTGTGATCACTCACCTAGAGCCAGACACCCTGGAATGCAAAGTCAAGTGGGCCTTAGGCAGCATCACTATGAACAAAGGTAGTGCAGATGATGGAATCCCAGTTGAGCTATTTCAAATCCTAAAAGATGATGCTGTGAAGGTGCTGTGCTCAATATGTCAGCAATTTGGAAAACTCAGCAGTGGCCACAGGACTGGAAAAGGTCAGTTTTCATTCCAATCCCAAAGAAAGGCAATGCCAAAGAATGCTTAAACTACTGCACAATTGCACTCATCTCATACGCTAGTAAAATAATGCTCACAATTCTCTAAGCCAGGCTTCAACAGTATGTGAGCTGTGAACTTCCAGATGTTCAAGCTAGATTTAGAAAAGGCAGAGGAACCAGAGATCAAATTGCCAACATCTGTTGGATCATCGAAAAAGCAAGAGAGTTCCAGAAAAACATCTACTTTTGCATTATTGACTATGCTGAAGCCTTTGACTGTGTGAATCACAACAAACTGTGGAAAATTCTTCCAGACATGGAAATACCAGACCACCTGTCCTGCCACTTGAGAAACCTATATGCAGGTCAGGAAGCAACACTTAGAACTGGACATGGAACAACAGACTGGTTCCAAATTGGGAAAGGAGTACATATAGGCTGTCACCCTGCTTATTTTACTTGTATGCAGAGTACATCATGAGAAATGCTGGGCTAGAGGAAGCACAAGCTGAAATCAAGATTGCCGGGAGAAATACCAATAACCTCAAATACACAGATGATACCACCCTTATGGCAGAAGTGAAGAAGAACTAAAGAGCCTCCTGACGAAAGTGCTTAAAGCAGAGTGAAAGAGTTGGCTTAAAACTCAACATTCAGGAAACTAAGATCATGGCATCTGATCCTATCACTTCATGGGAAAAAGATGGGGAAACAGTGGAAACAGTGTCAGACTTTATTTTGGGGGGCTCCAAAATCACTGCAGATGGTGATTGCAACCATGAAATTAAAAGACACTTACTCCTTGGAAGGAAAGTTATGACCAACATAGACAGCATATTAAAAAGCAGAGACATTATTTTGCCAACAAAGGCCCGTCTAGTCAAAGCTATGGTTTTTTCAGTAGTCATGTATGGATGTGAGAGTTAGACTATAAAGAAAGCTGAGCAGTGAAGAATTGATGCTTTTGAACTGTGGTGTTGGAGAAGACTCTTGAGAGTCCCTTGGACTGCAAGAAGATCCAACCAGTCCATCCTAAGATCAGTCCTGAGTGTTGGAAGGACTGATGTTGAAGCTGAAACTCCAATACTTTGGCCACCAGATGTGAAGAACTGACTCATTTGAAAAGACCCTGATGCTGGGAAAGACTGAGGATGGAAGGAGAAGGGGTGACAGAGGATGAGATGGTTGGATGGCATCACCGACTCAACAGACATTAGTTTGAGTAAACTCCGGGAGCTGGTGATGGACAGGAAGGCCTGGCATGCTGCGGTTCATGGGGTTGCAAAGAGTCGAACACGACTGAGTGACTGAACTGAACTGATGCATGTGTCTGTTCTTTTTCAAATTCTTTGTTCATTTAAGTTGTTCCATAATATTGAGCACTGTTCTTGATGCTATGAGGACAGTAGGTCCTCATTGGTGGTAGTGGTGGTTGTTCAGTTGATAAGACATGTCTGACTCCTCTATTTTAAATACAGCAGTGTGTACATGTCAATCCTAACCTCTCTCCGTAACCCTCCCTCTCCCCCTTCTCCCCTGGTAACCCGAAGTTCATTCTCTAAGTCCGTGACTCTGTTTTGATAAAGCCAGGCCTAGCCAAAAGGGAAGCCAAGGGTTGGTCATCCTGACTGGATAACCAAGTGCCTTGCTGATACGTGTGGGTGGTGGTTTAACAGAAGAAGAAAACCTAACGATGTGGATCGTATATTCCAGAAGAGGATGACAGCAATGGCCAAGTAAAGAGCCATTTTTACAGAACTGTTGTTATTGTCGCTCAGCCGCTAAGTCACGTCCGACTCTTTGAGACGCCGTGGACTGAACTCGTAAGGCTCCTCTGTCCTCCACTATCTCCCAGAGTTTGCTCATATTCACGTCCATTGAGTTAGTGCTGGGATGGTGAGTTATGGGATGGTGGGCATGAAAACCTGAGTGGGGTGAATTCAGGGGAAACAAGAGGACGAGTATGGTCCTCTCCTTGGAGGAGAAAAATGGGATGACTCGGCTGTACGCTGATGGTAAAGAAGCAGTAGAGATGAGGGTGTTGAAGACGCATGGGGAAGGAGAAAATTGACGGTGTAAGGCCCCAGGAGTAACAGCATATGAGGCCCCTCCTTTTCCTCTATGTCAGCTATAAGGAGGCGAAAATGGGAGTGAATGAAGGCTGTGGGAGTTCCTAACTGTTGTAATTTCCTTTCTGAAGTAGAAAACAAGGTCTCCTCCTGAGTGTGTGGGGAGATGTTCCCCGCAGCTTTGTGTGGTAGGAGTGAAGAAGGAGGATCTGAGGTTGGGGATTGGAGCCAGGACCAACACCATTGACAAGAACGGCAAGATAGTGTTTGAAGTGATGAATCCGGTAGTGTCTCGTCTCAGCGCTCAGCATTTTCTGTAGCCTCCACTTCTGCAACTGCAGCAGTGAAAGGGAGCCCCAGACCTCCACAGGCAATGCTTGGCGCAGACTCTTCCTCTTTCCCAGATCATCTGCCTTGAAGATTATCAGGACTAAGCTCAGTATGCTGTTTATATCAATCACCACAAGCGCCAAATCACATCCTTTTAACTACGAACAGACAAGCAAAGATGGCGGGACATCTGAAGAACGTCTCCGCGTCAGCCTTGTAACACCTGTGGCAGCATCATTCATCAACTATGGCAGCCAGAAACCTAGAACCGTCTTTCTCTCTCACTCTCATAATCATCCCAACCTCTATATATTCCCCAAGCCATACACTTCTCTCCATCATCACCCTCCCTACCCATTATCTCTCATTTGGATACTTACTTTATCCCTTCCCCTTCTCTCCCGTAAAAGTTGACTACATCACTCTCATAAAAAACGTTCAATGACTGTACCAGTGCCTTTAGGGAAAAGTCCACTCGGACTCATTTAGCTGGTTTCCCAGCGCTAATACATCATTTTAATCTGTCCCCACTTCCCACTGTTTCCCTACTCATATGTGCCCTCCTGACCCTGCACTTTCTCTTCCTCTGCTCTAGAAGGCTCTTCTCTTCCAACCCCTCTGCCCTGTTCCCTTTCCTAGCATCTCCTCGTCCTTCTTGTCTCAGCCCAGCAGTCCTGAAGGAAACATTTCTGACACGCACGAACACACGTCTTTATTGTTCAGTCCAGTGTCCCTAGCAATACAGCAAGTACACAGTAGGCACTCGGGACGTCTTTGTGGAGTAAATGAGTGAATAAATTGTGAACCAAGTACCCTGGATTTTCTGCTACATCGATGGCCTGCAAATAAATTTTTAATGGAAATTTAGACTGATTAAATAAGCTAAGGAGAAGGAAATGGCAACCCACTCCAGTGTTCTTGCCTGAAGAATCCCAGGGACGGGGGAGCCTGGTGGGCTGCAGTCTATGGAGTTACGCACAGTCGGACACGACTGAAGAGACTTAGCAGCAGCAGCAGCAGCAAATAAGCTAAAACGTCTCAAGCGCTTGAAACTTGAAACAACTTGCTGAAGCGGTCTGGATCCTAGTGTCGGGGATCCAGCCCGCGAGCTCAGGGGGCGGGGCCTGCGGAGGTGGACCGCAGCGCTCAGGCTGCAGGCGGGGCCTGCAGGTCACTGGGAACTCCGGAGCAGTGACCACGCCCCGGGGCGGGGCGACTCGGGGGCGGGGCTCGCAGTTGGGAACTCCCCTTCCGAGGCCGAGACGCGTCCGCGCGTCGACGAGGCTGGTTGGTCGGGAATTGGACTCAGGCCGGGTAGCCAGGTTACTGGCCGCGCCGCCGCGGCCGCCATCTTTCCCGTGTGTGGACTCCCCCGGCGGGAGGGGCGGTGACTAGGCCGGAAGCGGCAGTACGACAGGCGCGCTGCCTCCCAGGTCAGTGAGTGCGGCCCGGGCTCCGCTCTCGGCTCCGGGAGCCTCGAGGCGAGGGCTCGGGGGCGCTGGGACGGTCTCGAGTCGCTCGGGAAAAGCCCAGTTGAAAAGCCCGGGCGAGTGCGGACTCGGGGGGGCCTCCTCCGAGCCGAGACGCGGGAGTCGCGTTCCGCGCTGCAGGATAACCGCGGCGGGCCCGGCCTCGGAGCTGCGAGCGGCCTGCGGCGCGCGGTTCCTCCTCCCGGAGCTGGGTCCGCGCTGCAGCCTCCGCGGCGCCGGGTTTGTGCGGAACGGCGTCCTCGCCGAGGACGAGAGACGCAGCCAGTGTCTGGAGCGTGGAGCCGCCCGCAGATTCCTGCCTCACCGGGCTCTGCTACCAGCCGTGTTCTTGTCCTATTGAACACTTCAAGGGCCTGTCACCCGGGTGGCGCTGTCCGCTGCCTGTACGGAGTCGTGAAAATTCCGTGAGAGGATACAGCTTCTCACAGGTGCCGCGAGCCTTCCCAAATCACTTAGAAAGTGACTGCCTTTGCAGTCTTTTTTATAGCTCTATTTTAATGGAAATTTGGGGGTTATACAGACCATCTTGAAAATGATAGTAGAAATTTCTTGAAACTGCTGCTGTTATTACTTGTCATGCCGAGACAAGTAGAAAAGGGAACAACAACAAGATGTAAAGGGTGGTTGGATACCTTGTACACTTAATATTATATAGGTCTTCCCTGTCCACTAGCCACACAGGGTTGAGATGTGCTGAAAGTGTAAAATACACATTGGATTCCCGAGACTTGGTACCAGAAGAAAAGTGTATGTCTCATTCATAAATGTGACACAGATTGCATGGTGAAAGGATAATATTTTTGATATATCGGGTTAAATATAGTGTTAAATTCGATTTGATTGATTTCTTTTTATTTTTCAATGTGACTCTTGGAAGAGTTTAACTTATATGGCTAACACTGTGCTTCTGTTGGACCATGCTATTACAGATGAGCATCTGGTGAGGAACACAGAATTATCAACATGGCTTTCCTTTGCTCAGAAACCATTACTGGGAAGTGAGCCCTTGTTATACTTGAAGGTGAGGATCTAAATGTAAGCTGTAATTATGGCAAGCTCCACCCCTCTGCTCCCAGTGTCTTCTTGTCTCCAGCGTTTGAAAGCATTAATTTCCAGGGCTGTTTAAGGGAATTGTAGTGATACATATTTCCAATGCAAAGAACTCATTTAATTTGATTGTCACTACTCTGTGAGATGGAGATAGAAGATGTTCTGTCTCTATTTTATAGTCTTGGCGTTTTAAGGTACTTAGGGTCAAGCTAGTAAGGGGCTGGAGATATTCTGCTCTTCACCGTATTCCTGATGGTCTTTGCTCAGGAGCCAGGATCTGTTTATATTGTATGTTGGACTGAAAAGAAAAACAGTTGGCTCTTCGACAGCAGGGGTTTGAGCTACATAGGTCCACTTATCCGTGGGCTTCTTTCAGTGGTAAATACCACAGTGCTACAGGGTCGACAGTTGGTTGAATTCGAGGTTGTGGAACCAGAGATACAGAGAAACGACATGTACAGAGGACCAGCTATATGTGGAGTGTGCTGGAGGGTTAGTGACCTAACTGCCTGGTTGTTCAAGGGAGGGTACAGATGTACCCGTGTATTCAGGGCCAGTTTCACGGTCTGTGACCCACATTGTCAGGGCCCATCTTTAGAAGGCCTGGCACTTGGTGTGGTGCTCTTCTGCCGTGGTCTTGAAATTCTTAATATGTTTTGAATAAGCAGGGCGGGGGGACGGGGGGACGGGGGGCGCCTGCACATGTAGTTGATCCTTTCTCTGTGCACTAACCTAGGATGGGAGTAGGGAGGTATTGGGAAAGGATGAAAACATCTGGTCCTCTCTGTACGCCTATGTGAATTAAGCAGGGTTTGCTAGACTCAGCTCTCAAATTCTGTATGAATTCTGATTCTGTATGAATTACTATAGTCTGATTTGTGGATGGTAATATAAATATATACATCATATGAGAAGAATTACAGATGATTCTTAATTGTGAGTCATGTAAATTAAATAGTTTTTTAAATTATAGTAACACTTTCTGTGTGTGTGTGTGTGTTTTTTAAGTTGGATTTTGCCATGTGGCACCACGTTTTCTTACCATAGACCATTTGTGTAAAGAGTACAGCTATGGGATGGAAGCCTATGTGATAAATGTGCTTATTTTAGTATTTGCCTTTCAGCGAGATAGGAAGATGGGCCAGATCTTAGGATACCTACAGTTGAGAGGTTTCTTCTGTTTACAAGGGCATGAGTATGAATGAAGCCTTATTTGGCAGTATTTGTTCCTTCTTTGTGTTTTTCTTAGCTACTTCCTGTTACACAAGGTGGCTTTTCTTCTTAAATTTTTAAATGGTCTGTAAGATTGGACATAACTTCAGCACAAGGATACAGGCTTTATTATACTAGTGTGTTAGCTTGTGCGTATGTGTGTGTGTGTATACACGCTAAGTCTCTTCAGTTGTGTCTGACTCTGCGACCCTATGAACCGTAACCTGCCAGACTACTCTGTCCATGGGGATTCTCCAGGCAGGGCTACTGGAGTGGGTTGCTAGGCCCTCCTCCAGGGGATCTTCCCCACCCAGAGATCAAACCTGTGTTTCTTATGTCTCCTGCCTTGGCAGTCAGATTCTTTCCACTAGTGCCACCCACAACTGGTAAAAAAAAAAATGCCATAGACTGGTTGACTTAAACTATGTAAATTTGTTTTCTTACAGTTCTGGATGCTGTAAGTCTCAAATTTAGGTGCCAGGATTGTTTGATTCTGGTAAAACATACTTCCAGACAGCTGCCTTCTCCCCATGTACTCATATGGGGAGAGAGCTTTGGTATCACTTCGTCTTCTTTTAAGGACACCAGTTCTGTCAGATCAGGGCTTCACCTTATCACTTTGTTTAGCCTTAAGCTTAAATACCTCCTTAAAGACTCTTGTCTCCAAGACAGTCATGTGGAGTTGGGGCTTCAACAAATTTTGGGAGGACACAGTTCAATCCTTAGCAGCCAAGATGGATACTGCTGCTGCTAAGTCACTTCAGTCGTGTCCGACTCTGTGCGACCCCATAGATGGCAGCCCACCAGGCTCCTCCATCCCTGGGATTCTCCAGGCAAGAACACTGGAGTGGGTTGCCATTTCCTTCTCCAATGCATGAAAGTGAAAAGTGAAAGTGAAGTCACTCAGTTGTGTCCGACCCTCAGTGACCCCATGGACTGCAGCATTCCAGGCTCCTCCATCCATGGGATTTTCCAGGCAGGAGTACTGGAGTGGGGCGCCATTGCTTTCTCTGACAAGATGGATATCTGGTTGCTAAAATATCTGTCCCTCTTAACTGCTGTGTTCCCAGCATTTAGAACACTGTCTAGAACATAGGAGAGGCCTAGTAAATATCTATAGAATAAATGAAAGCCAGTGTATTAGAGTGATCTTCTCAGGGCTGCTCACTGTGGGCCTTTACCCAACAGGAGAACCAGTTATGACAGTGACCACTTAGTTTTTGGCTGGAGCCTACTAGAAAGGGCAGGGGTGCAAGCATGGGGAGTTTGGTACAACCTGGAGAAAGCAGTGTGAGAAGTGTCAGAGGGAGCATTTAACAAAGGCATTTATTTAACAAGTAATTACTAAGTCTCTACTATTTGCCTCATACTGTGCTGGGTACTGGAGGTTCATATGGAGAGCAGAAGATACTTTCCATACTCTCGGGGAGTTTATAATCTAGTAAGAGAGATAGAAAGTGAAGTCGCTCAGTCGTGTCCGACTCTTAGTGACCCCATGGACTGTAGTCCACCAGGCTTCTCCGTCCGTGGGATTTTCCAGGCAGGAGTACTGGAGTGGGTTGCCATTTCCTTCTCCAGAGGATCTGCCCAACCCAGGGATCGAACTCAGGTCTCCCACATTGTAAGCAAGACACTTTACTGTCTGAGCCACCAGGGAAGTAACACTAGTAGGAGAGATGGAGAGGGTGATTTAAAAGGGAGGAATGTGATTCGATGAGCGTGTATATCTAAGTAACCTGCTTTAGATTCAGGAGGGGACAGAGGGTGGTTGATTTCAGGCTGAGCAGGTTTTAACTTGGCCTAGAAGGGAGAGAGAGACTGCTTGAGGCAGAAGAAACAACGTTTGCAAAGGTATGGCAGTGGGGGTAGAGGGTCATGTCCTAGGAAGCTAGAGCTCAGTTAGCAGGGAGGCGAATGGTGTGCGTGGAGGCTGGAGCAGTAGATAGGCCAAAGCGTTTAGGGTGTTATAGGTTATATTGAAGAGTTGGAAGTCTGTATGAAGAGCAGTTGGAAACCATGAGAGGCTCTTAAGCAGGAGTTGGATAACCTGGATAAGTTTGAGTTTTATTAAGATCACTTTGATATAATGATGAATTTCGTAAAGGCCAGAGTAGGAAGATGAATGAAAGAATTGCTGAGACAGCACCACAGGCCAGACATGCTGTCTGTTATTTTTCTATGGAGTCATTATTCAGAGTCCTGAGACTTGGCAGCCTGGGTGGAGGAAAGAAGACAGTGAATTTCAGTTGAGTTAGCATCGGGGGAGGCAAACCCGGAGGGGCAGGGAAATGAAGAAGTTGAGGGTGCTAGTAAGAATATAATTCAAGTGACCGATCTTGGGCTTCAGACCTATTAAGGAAGGAAATAAGGCAGTGTTAGAATTCTTAAAGGCTTTTCCCAGTCATTTAAATTTTGTGAGTCTGTTGAAATTCTAGACTGGTAATTGCTGACTGAAACTTTTGCAAGATCAAAAAGTTAACTATGTTTGAGCTGAATTTATTTAGAATATCTTTATTAAGAGTCTGTGCCAGCCTCTGCATCTGGTACAGGACATAAATGAATGAACCCGACTTCTCTCCTTAGGAACTGACAGCACGGGTGTACAGATACCAGTCGCCATGAAGATTATGAGTATCTTTGTTTGTTTTTTAATCTGTACTTACCTCTAGCCTTACCTCTTACCTCTTTGGAAGGAATGATGCTAAAGCTGGAACTCCTGTACTTTGGCCACCTCATGCAAAGAGTTGACTCATTGGAAAAGACTCTGATGCTGGGAGGGATTGGGGGCAGGAGGAGAAGGGGACAACAGAGGATGAGACGCCTGGATGGCATCACCGACTTGATGGATGTGAGTTTGAGTAAACTCCGGGAGTTGGTGATGGACAGGGAGGCCTGGTGTGCTGTGATTCAAAGAGTCGGACACGACTGAGCGACTGAACTGAACTGAACTGAACTACCTTCTAGCCAGACTCAATGAAAAACAAAAGTTTACATTTTTGTAAGCAGCTTGTATTTTTAAACTAACCATTTTTAACATAACTATTTCTAGTGCTTAAATGTGCTTAAACTTCTACTAGAATAGTTAACCTTCTAAAAATCCTATTTTAATACTTATTCAAAGGTTATAGAATTGAAAATTGAAAAAGCCTCTATTGCTCATTCAGTTTCCCAATGTGCAGAGTATCCTACTGGTCATAAGCAGGATGATTTCAGGTAACCCAATTGCATTTTTAATAGTTATATATTCATTCAATGTATGTTAGGAAAATATATTTGATATGTCATTGTCATACTCATGATTCACGGACCTAATGATGAAAGCAAAATTGATTTTCAGATTTTAAGAATGAGTCAGTTTAAGGAAAAACATTAAAAGGGCACAGATGGTAGATAAATAACAGAAGTTTGGGAAACACTAGTCTTAAACCAATTCTTAAGCTGTATAGATGAGAAAACAAAAGGACCCCCAAACACAAAAGACCTTTTTTGAGCCTATACTGTACTAGCTGTATAGTATATGTCAGAGATAGGACTAAAACTGAGTACATTCCTGCTTCTTCCCATTGAAATTTGAGGAGACTCGTGGCTTTTACTTCAAATCTGCATTGTCCATTATGGTGGCCTCGTGGCTATTTATATTTAAATTAATTTAAATAAAATTTTAAATTTGCACTGCCATATTTTCTAGTGCCCAGTAGTCAGTGTGGCTAATAGTAACCATATTGGACAGTTCAGAGACGGAACATTTCTGTCATAACAGAATGTTCTTTGGATAGTGCAACTTTATTACCTAGATACGTGATTACTTAGGTACGGTAACCCTTTAATGTTTTATCCCCTTCAAAGGGACGATACTTACTAATTTACCCACCACCTGAAGTTATTTCAACCCTGATTGAAGGTACTAAATTGAAGGTACTGTTAATAGTGCAATTAAGATAATTGATCATGGGAAATAAAGCCAGAATGAAGTTCTCAGATTCCTACCAGCTCAACTTAACTGGAAGAAGTCCTTCTTTTCCTCTTTTTATTCATAAATACTGTCTTGAATTCAATAGAAATTTCTAGTAGAAAATTTCCTGACTTTCTAAATCCAGCTTAGAATTATATTTAATAACATTTTAAAACTTTATTTTTCAGCAGATTTTCACTGAATGGACCTAACTGGACTCTCTGAGATCATCAATAAACATGAGCGGTACCAAACCTGATATATTGTGGGCACCACACCAGGTTGATAGATTTGTTGTATGTGACTCCGAACTTAGTCTTTACCATGTGGAATCTACTGTGAATTCAGAACTCAAAGCTGGATCTCTACGTTTATCTGAAGACTCTGCAGCTACATTACTATCAATAAATTCAGAAACCCCGTACATGAAGTGTGTTGCTTGGTATCTCAGTTATGATCCTGAATGTCTCCTAGCAGTTGGACAAGCAAATGGTCGAGTCGTACTGACAAGTCTTGGTCAAGATCATAACTCGAAGTTCAGAGATTTGATAGGAAAAGAATTTGTTCCAAAACACGCACGACAATGCAATACCCTTGCATGGAATCCACTGGATAGTAACTGGCTTGCTGCTGGTCTAGATAAACATAGAGCTGACTTTTCAGTGCTGATTTGGGATATCTGCAGCAAATATACCCCTGATATAGTTCCCATGGAGAAAGTAAGACTCTCAGTAGGTGAAACCGAAACATCATTATTAGTAACAAAACCACTTTACGAATTAGGACAGAATGATGCTTGTCTCTCTCTTTGTTGGCTTCCACGAGACCAGAAACTTCTGCTTGCTGGTATGCATCGTAACCTGGCCATTTTTGATCTTCGGAATACAAGTCAGAAGATGTTTGTGAATACGAAAGCTGTTCAGGGTGTGACAGTAGACCCATACTTCCATGATCGTGTTGCTTCCTTCTATGAAGGTCAGGTGGCAATATGGGATCTTAGGAAATTTGAGAAGCCAGTTTTGACTTTGACTGAGCAACCAAAGCCCTTAACAAAAGTTGCCTGGTGTCCAACCAGAACTGGTCTGCTTGCCACCTTAACGAGGGATAGTAATATTATTAGATTATATGATATGCAGCACACACCCACTCCTATTGGTGATGAAACTGAACCCACAATAATTGAAGAAGTGTGCAACCTTGTGACAATTACATTGCTTCCTTTGCTTGGCATCCGACGAGTCAAAATCGAATGATAGTTCTAACTCCTAACCGGACAATGTCTGACTTCACTGTTTTTGAAAGGATCTCTCTTGCCTGGAGCCCAATTACATCTTTGATGTGGGCTTGTGGTCGTCATTTGTATGAATGTGCAGAAGAAGAAAATGATAATTCTTTAGAAAAAGATATAGCAACAAAGATGCGCCTTCGGGCTTTATCAAGGTATGGGCTTGATACAGAGCAGGTGTGGAGAAACCATATTTTAGCTGGAAATGAGGATCCTCAGCTCAAGTCACTCTGGTACACTCTGCACTATATCCTTTGTGTGGTGAGTTCTGTGTGATGAATCAGATAGAAATGTTCTTGAAGTTTGCCAAAAGGTCAGTCTGTAAATACCATGCTGAATGTTTTGGTGCAAGTACAAGTCACATAATACTAAAATCACAATGTAACTTAATACTGCCTTGCAGATTGAGTAGGAGGAAGAAAAGCAGATCTCTTTTTCAGAGTAGAACTGACGCCTTTTATAAGTTGGCTCCAAATGAAGTTTTAAAACACTTTATTATGCTTCATCACTAGTATTTCCTATGCATTTAAATACTTATGAAGCAGTATACAGAAGATATGGACCAGAAATCTCCAGGAAACAAAGGATCATTGGTTTATGCAGGAATTAAATCAATTGTAAAATCATCTTTGGGTAAGAAAATTCTGTTTTTATTTTTTGCAATATGTTTTTAATTTTTGTTTTCTTTATTTTTTCCCCATATTTAGTTCAGGATACTGTAATATCTGGCCATATTTTTTTTATTGCATTGTTTCTGACTGGATATTTTAGGAAATTGAGTTAAATGCATAATTGTTTATATATGTAAAATTCTTTTTGAAGGGAGTCTTGGTTCTTTGAAAGGATAGTTGACTTTTCTAAATCTATTCATTAATTTATTCACTATTTTTTTTTTTCTGAAGACTCACTTCGAAAGATATTACATTAGAGGATTTATAGGCTCTTCTTGGTGGTTAGTTCAGATTTTATCACAATATTTGCTTTTTAAAAAAATAAATTTAAAAATTTCTGATTGAAAGAGACCCCTTTTTATACTGCTGCCTAAACTCTCCTACTTAGCTGTCTGATGGCAAGGCCTGTATAATTATGACATGAAGTATGGACTTACCTGAAGTGCCTTACTATTTCATTCCTTGATGGTTGAAAAATGTATGAATTAATGTAGGATTGAAATTAATAGACTAACAGTTTAAAAAAAGGAAATATCACAAGAAAGCCAGGCTTACTGTTTGTTCCCTGACTTCTTAAACAGTTGTTCCTATTATCTTTATTGGAATTGAATTGTGAATTATAGTTGTTTTCTCAGCTTAACATTTGATATCTAGCTTTAGATAGCTGTCAAATTTGGTCTCGAGTTAAGCTGCTAGAAAAGTAGTTCTTATGATTTAGTCAAAAAATAGGAGTAGAAGTAATAAATCCAACTTGGTTTATTTATAGAACTTTCATGAATACTATACCAAAAAATACAAAATAAAATGCTATTTTTTAATGAGTAGTTTGAGCATTTCAACTAAATGGTTGTATTATTTTTTTAAAGCACTTTTAAATTACTTTGGTTCACATTATTGAAGATTGAGTAGACTATTTATTTCATCTATTTCATTTTGGTGTTCTCTTAGTAGGTCTGACCCAAAAAAGTAACTTTTATTATAAACAATAAAGTGAAAGAATTTAATTAGAGACTTCCATTTTTATTAATATAAGTAAAAGGTCGGTAATACTGTGTTACCTTGATGAAAAGTATATATAGCTATATAGTAGGTCAGACCACATTGCATTATCAGTATTGTGAGGTTTATTGTTTTTTGCTGTATTTTGATATATTTCAGGGAAAAGCCAGCCAAGTACGTATAAAGCACAGGGGAATATATATGTTTTTGGTGCAGTAGAAACAAACTGAGTATCATGAGTTAAGAGTAGTCTTTACCCAAACTGTTTGATTAAGACAACTGTTGGAAAGATTACCTCGTTGCTGGACTTTTGGCTTTTTGCTTGGTTTAGATTGATTTAGATACTTTTGTTTCTGCAAGCCCAAAGTAAAAAGTAGAGAAATGACTATCAAAGATGGCAGTCCTTAGGTTTCAATCTTTTCTTTTTTCCTAATTATATCTCTAATAATTCAGCACATAGTAAGTCAACATGGGAGCCATCTTGCCCACAGTAACCTAATGCACAAGTTTATAGAGTGCACAGCTAAATTTTAACTTTGGTGACAAATAATATATAGTGAGTACCTATTATGAATTAGATATCATGCTAGTTGCTTTCCCATTGTTACTTGATTTAATTCTTTCAACTGTAATATAAGGTAAGTTTATTCATCTGGCAAATATTTATTACTTGCTCACTATATGCCAAGAATTCTAGAAACTGGAGACATAACTGTCAACAAGATAGCTAAATCTCTTTTGTCATGGAGACCGAACGAGATAGGATTCCTGCTCTTGGGAAGAACAGGAGGTGGGGAGGCAGTGGTTAGGGTCGCTGATCCCTCTCCCCCAGTCAGAAATTTGCATACTTATATTTCTTTCTCAAAAACAAAGAAGTTGCTTAGTGACTCACTCAAGGACAGGAAGCCAGAACAGTTTAGATAGAATTAGGACTGAAAGCCTAGTTCTTTTGATTCCCCATATTGTGATCTTTAATCAAACACTAACTTTCCCCCACATTTAGAGATCTGTAAAATGAAAATGCAGGTACTATATTTATTGAAAACTCTGTGTGTAAGTGGACCCATGCGGTTCAAACTCGTTTTGTCCATATAGTTCAGAATATGGACAAGTAAGGTTAGTTATAATATGAGGAAGAACAGACAGTTGTGGATAGAAGAATTCATAATCTGGTTGTAGGGACTAGTGGTGGTTTCTTGCAGGAGGTAAAGGCAAAGACAGGGTTCAGACAGGGAGCAGCAGATTCTGTGCGTCCAGAGGAGATGGGACAGAACACATTGTGTTGCGGGGACAGCACAGGAGAGGATGCGGAGAGAACAGAGGCAGTGGGGCAGCTGAGGACGTGGAGGTTGGGGAAATTAACATCCCTAATAACGAGATGATAAATTATATATAAATATGTTAATTATTTGTTATCATCCCTAACAAAGGGTACCCAAGAAAAGATTTTAGAGAGCAGTGACAAGATGAGATTTGTGTTTTAGAGGTGTCAGTCTATGTATGGAATGGATTGGAGAGGATTATGATTAATAGCAAGGACCCCTGAAGCCATAATAATCAGGCAAGATATGATGAAATTCTTACCGAAGTTAGTGGCAGAAGAGCTAGAGAAATGTGGGTAGGTGAGAGAGTGGGACGAATTTACTTAATTGGATGAAGAAGGTGGAGGGAAAGGAAAAATGGAAGCGTGCTAAGGCAACTGGGACAATACTAATAGCAGTTAATTAGATAGGAATAGCACAGGAAGAATGCGTTTGAGAGCAAGATAAGAGTTTATCGGGGGATAAATTTGAGATAGCTAGATAGTGATGTCTAAGGGATAAATGTAAGTTGAAAAAAGGAGATCATCCATTGTAATTAATTCTTCAAAGAAATTTGATTATATGAAAGAGGATAAGAAGATACACAGTGATAGCAGCAGGCAAATTTGGGGTCATGGGGAGCTTTTGTGTTTTGTTTTTAGCATGGAATTGATTTAGGCATGTTTAAATGCTGATTAGAAGCAACGCATACAAAGCAGTTGGAAGATGACGAATAAAGAGCATGAAGAGCAAAATTCCTAGGAAGGGGACCAACACACAGGTGAAAGCTTGGCCTTAGACAGGAGAGTGTACACCTGCTCCATAGCGGGCAAAGGAAAGGTATGTGCATGCAGAGTTGCATCCTATTCTTTGACCCTTTGGCCTGTAACTCACCAGGCTCCTTTGCCCGTGGAATTTTCCATGCGACAGTATTGAAGTGGCTTGCCATTTCCTACTCCAGGGGGCTCTTCCCAGCCTGAGGATCAAGCTCACGTCACTTTTGTCTCCTGCATTGGCAGGCGGGTTCTTTACCACTGTGCCACCTCGGAAGCCCAGGTGTTTATGCAGGTTGTTTAATGTTCAGTGTTCAGAAGCTGATGTGTCTTCCACCCGATGGCTCCTATTTTCTCAACATAGTAGGGTTGCTTGTTGAGAAGAGCAGGGAGGTTGTGGAAATAGAGAAAAGGAGAGAGTTGTCTTGACAAATGGGAAGACTGTGGGGCAATGTTGTTTTACCAGAAGAAAGAATAAAGGACGGTGGAGCGAGGGAATTAAGGGTCCTAGCAAGCGGCTGATTCATTTTTTGGTCCTTGGGATCTAAGTTGGAGAGGGAGGAAGATGGCAGAACACTGACAAGTAAATACGAGTGACCCAAGGATGATTGTGAGGTTGGGATTGTGAGCTGGAAGGCTGTGAGGTTGTGGTTAGAAAGTGGCTGTTTTGGAGAAGGAATCATGTGGAGTATGTCCATGATAAGAGTGGGTAAAATTGTGGAGATATGGACCACTGGAGATAAGGAAGCAAAGAAACAGGCAAGTTTGCAGGATGGATCAAGTGTAGAATTCAGTCGGGAAGAGAGTGCATGCTCTGAGGGAAGGCCTTGTGCAACTTCTGGAGCAGGGTAATAGTGTTGTCAGTAGGTATAATTCCTTCCTTTTAAGATCGCAGAAAATTACATAATGTTGGTCAGCTTTTCATCCAATATGATGAGAATATTTTTCATACTTGAAATGCAAACTGATCTAGAAAGCATGCCTGTTAAGAGGAATTACTTTAAGGGGCAGAATATCTGGATTTAGATTTTTGAGAACAAAATGCTCTTATAAACATTGGAATATTTTACTGCTCTTTTATTATATAGATGTAAAAATGCAAAATTTTTTATCTACAAATAGTATTTGATTGCCTGATGTAGTATTTGAAACAAAAATTTTAATGTTTTTTAATGTTTAATGTCCTAGCAAGCGGCTGATTCATTTTTTGGTCCTTGGGATCTAAGTTGGAGAGGGAGGAAGATGGCAGAACACTGACAAGTAAATACGAGTGACCCAAGGATGATTGTGAGGTTGGGATTGTGAGCTGGAAGGCTGTGAGGTTGTGGTTAGAAAGTGGCTGTTTTGGAGAAGGAATCATGTGGAGTATGTCCATGATAAGAGTGGGTAAAATTGTGGAGATATGGACCACTGGAGATAAGGAAGCAAAGAAACAGGCAAGTTTGCAGGATGGATCAAGTGTAGAATTCAGTCGGGAAGAGAGTGCATGCTCTGAGGGAAGGCCTTGTGCAACTTCTGGAGCAGGGTAATAGTGTTGTCAGTAGGTATAATTCCTTCCTTTTAAGATCGCAGAAAATTACATAATGTTGGTCAGCTTTTCATCCAATATGATGAGAATATTTTTCATACTTGAAATGCAAACTGATCTAGAAAGCATGCCTGTTAAGAGGAATTACTTTAAGGGGCAGAATATCTGGGATTTAGATTTTTGAGAACAAAATGCTCTTATAAACATTGGAATATTTTACTGCTCTTTTATTATATAGATGTAAAAATGCAAAATTTTTTATCTACAAATAGTATTTGATTGCCTGATGTAGTATTTGAAACAAAAATTTTAATGTTTTTTAATGTTTAAGTGAACCCGGTTCACTTATTTCCCTCACAGCCATCATAAAATGATGATTTTATTATTTATATATGGGCAGTTTGCAGCCATGAAATTAAAAGACGCTTACTCCTTGGAAGAAAAGTTACGACCAACCTAGATAGCATCAAAAGCAGAGACAGTATTTTGCTGACTAAGGCCCATCTAGTCAAGGCTATGGTTTTTCCTGTGGTCATGTATGGATGTGAGAGTTGGACTGTGAAGAAGGCTGAGCGCTGAAGAATTGATGCTTTTGAATTGTGGTGTTGAAGACTCTTGAGAGTCCCTTGAACTGCAAGGAGATCCAACCAGTCCATTCTGAAGGAGATCAGCCCTGGGATTTCTTTGGAGGGAAAGATATGAAAGCTGAAACTCCAGTACTTTGGCCACCTCATGCGAAGAGTTGACTCATTGGAAAAGATTCTGATGCTGGGAGGGATTGAGGGCAGGAGGAGAAGGGGACGACAGAGGATGAGATGGCTGGATGGCATCACTGACTCTATGGATGTGAGTCTGAGTGATCTCTGGGAGATGGTGATGAACAGGGAAGCCTGGCATGCTGCAATTCATGGGGTCACAAAGAGTCAGACACGACTGAGCAACTGAACTGAACTGAATCTCAAATTTGGGGGATACAGTCCTGTCACTTTACCAGGTGACACTAGTGGTAAAGAACCTGTCTGCCAGTACAGGAGACATAAGACATGCGGGTTCAATCCCTGGATTGGGAAGGGCCCCTGGAGGGGAGGGCATGGCTGCCCTCTCCAGTATTTTTGCCTGGAGAATCCCTGTGGACTAAGGAACCTGATGAGCTATAGTCCATAGGGTTGCAAAGAGTCAGATACCACTGAAGCAACTTAATACACACGCAGTGTATATAAATTGATTTTAATTAACCATAGATTTTAAAATTCATGCATGTTAAAGTCATGATATGACTATGTACTTAAAAGCCACAATATCACATTACTTATTTGATAACCTTAATTACTGGTAGCATAGTTGTTAAACAGAGGGAATGTCTCTCAGCAGCCAAAATAATGTGATGCAGTATCTATGCATTTACAGAATACTTTTCTACCTCCTAGCAGTGAATTCTTTGGATTCATACATGTTGTTCTCTATTCCATGACACAGTTCCTGGAAAATAAAAAACTCTTAACAAGCTAGAGTATTATTAAACTGAGAGGAATTGTCTGAAAAGTAAATTGGTTTTTGTTCACCCGTTTAAAGCTGTATTTTTTAATCAGTAGATAATATCATCAGCACTGAATCCAGCATTTACACAGGAGATATGAAAGTAAATACCTTATAGTACATCTGCAGCTTACTCTACCTGAAATTTAGTGACTACATACTGTCCATAAACAATGTAAATTTGTTGTTCTGAAAAAAGTCTTCCTTAATTTTTAACATGTCTTATTAACCTTATTTAATTTTTCAGAGTTTTCTCAGAATTCTTAAAATTTCACTTTTGCAAACTATAAGTGACTTTGTCTTCACCAATTTCCCTCGTGGTTGCAGGTAGAGCACCACAGTTCTTTTTGATGGGCAGGTATTCTCTTAAAGAAAACCTTTTCTAGAAGTCTTTTTCTAACTCCTTGATCTAAATTGGCAAACTTGCAGCAGTGAGATTAAAAATAAAGAATTTCAAGTGTAATTATTTAACTATTTTTAAAGTTTCCACAATTTTACAAATACCTCATCTTCAAACTTTTCCATAAAACAATTCCTTACGAAAAGAGAATGAGAATATAAAGTGTCCTGGCTTAGTAAGGCAGGGAAAACCTTTAGACCATGCCTGTTGTATTTTAGCTTAGCACTTAACCTTTCAAAGTACTTTGATGTTTTTATCTCGCTTTTTCATATGGATGTATATATTCACAGAGCGACAGAGGAGGGGGAGAGTGTGAGTGTTGGTTCTCAGGCCCTGGGATACCTTTCAAATACAAGATGCCCGCCCTTTTGGAATTTACGTTCTAGTAAGAGAAGTGCTAAGGCTGAGAAATAAATAAAACATGAGAGTGTCTGTTAGTGTAAAGGAAGTGGAGGGACCAGTGGTCAATTGTATAATAACGAGTGGCACCCTATTTTAGATGAGGTGATCAGGGAGGCATCTGAAACAGTGGCTCAGCGTGGCCCTCAGCATTGACTGTTACTGCTGTTGCTCTTCCTGGTAACTCAGGAAGCTGTTGTACTTAGCAACAAGTAAAGTGTGTTGTGTTTGTGGCATGTTTTATCTTTATGCTCTCTGTCATAATATTGTGACTGAGAAGTTGAATATTTAAAATCTAATGTTGAAATATTTCTGTGTAAAACTGACTTCTTTGCCAAATATGTTTAAAAAATAAACATTATAAAGGTGTTTCTTTTTTTAGGAATGGTGGAAAGCAGCAGACATAATTGGAGTGGGCTGGATAAGCAAAGTGATATTCAGAATTTAAATGAAGAGAGAATCCTAGCTTTACAGCTTTGTGGGTGGATAAAGAAAGGGACGGATGTGGATGTGGGCCCGTTTTTGAACTCCCTTGTGCAAGAAGGCGAATGGGAGAGAGCAGCTGCCGTGGCATTGTTCAACCTGGACATTCGGCGCGCCATCCAGACCTGAATGAAGGGGCGTCTTCAGGAAAAGGTATAGGGTTATACCTAAGTTACATGCCATTCCCTGAATCTGTGAAAGAAAAAATGCTGATGATTTTTAAAACTCTAAATATTTTCGGTAAATTTTTTTGAAAGAGAAATTAGCACAGAACTGTACCTATAAAAGTAAATGTTAAAAAAAAAAAAAAAAACACAAAAGTAAATGTTAGCCCATCACTTACGGTTACGTTTATGAAAAAGAAAATGTCTTAATTGTCTTTGTAATATTACAAAGAATACACAAATGTTATTTCAGTGTTTTTTCTTTCAAGATAATAAGTTGGCCAGAAAGGTCATAGATAGAAACATAACATAACCATACAATGTTCACATATATTTTGACCAACCCAGTAGTTTACAAACATTTAAAGATATTTTTTCTTGGAGATTAGAACTACTTTAGTTTGCAAGCATTTTTATGGCAAACATTTAAGTGTATTTTAGTTTATACTTTAATTTTTGTTGTGGTTTTCGATTGACTTTTTGGAAACTGACACTTTTAGTTAGACTAATATAAATTCTTATAAAAAA
>SJYC01050989.1:0-15659 GCA_006408675.1 Madoqua kirkii | reverse complement strand
ATACTTTGATCTGCAAAAGTATTTCTGCTTGAGTCTGTTTATTTGAACATCTTTTCCATTTGATATTTTTTTTAAAAAAGAAGAAACAAAGGTAAGTGTGATAAAATTTTCACTCTGACATTTTGCAAGAGAAAACTCAGAAATGAATCTTAATCCAAGAATGCAGTTTTTTTTCTTATTGGGAATATTTCATTTCAATACACCAATTTTTAATACACCTTGCTAAATTATATATGAGTATTCAGAATATTTGGTGGTCCATTTAAAAACTATTACAGTTCTGTTTTACGGTAGGAAAAACACTTGAAATTAGCTATAATATGTTAATTTTGCATATAGTCTAAAAGTTGAAAAAGCTGATGTTTTGCCCAGATTGGCCTCTTTTCCTTCACTTTTACATAAATCTGCCCCGTTTGAGAGTGCAGTAGAAGATACGCGGTGATGGAAGAAAGAATTGATATTTAAAGCCATTTCTAATTATAATTTTACTATGATAATTTTTGTCATCTGTACCTGGAAAATTTGGTGTTAAACACCTATCTTAACAATAGAGGAAAAGTATCTTTAGTGATTTAAATAACCTTGTTGAGGACTGGAGAAAAAATTTCACTGAATCAAATAGTTCTTTCCATTTGGAGAGGGATTGTTCTAACCAGAATTCAAAAAGGATACTCCTTGGTTGTGGTGGTGGTAGCACAGGAAGCAGGCACAAAAAATGTTTCTAGAAATGAAGAACAGGCTTAATAGCCTCTTCTTAATAGAACATACAATGGAAAATGCTGTTTTATTTGGAAAAGAAGTAAATGATTAGAATTAAGAAACATAATAAAGTTGCTATAATGAACATAGAAAACACTTACAGTAAAAGTTAATAGTGAATTTAATTTTCTCTTTTGAAGCTAAACTTAGGTTAGATGGCTGGGCAGCCGTAGGACTGACTGCCGGCCCAGCCACTCAGCAGCAGCCCGTATGAGCTACTGAAACAAATGTTTAAATGACTATTGGTGACAAATACTTTGTTGCAACTATGTCTACATACAGTTTGTGGTCATTCTGGTCCTTAATTTTGCCAGAGGAAAAATGTATAATACTGTAATAAGAATGCTGAAATACTGACTTTTAGTACTTTGCTGATAAAACACATATGTAAGCATGGTTATTATATATGTAGAAATAGGAAAACAAGTTGATTTTTAAAATTGTAGTGCTGAGATACAATAATATTTACTATCAACACTTTGAACATCTCTGGGTAAAAGACCTTGTTCACGAAGTTGGCAGTGTGCTTTGCTACTCTGCATTTAGGTCCTTAAGCAGTAGCATCCTGTGTAGGAGTCTGCCTGGAATGAGAATTCAAGAATTAAAAGATGTGCTTGTCCTGCCCAAGGTTTGCAGTCTGGGTAGAAATTTATTTATAAGAGTGGAAGTTTTTGCTTGTGGTTCTTGCCAGATTATCTAGCATGTGTCAGAACCCTTATTCTAATGGGTTTATTTTTCTGAGGGCTAAAAACCACCCTCAGATCTTTATTTGTTTATGATCGAAGAACTTGAAGAAGGAACATTAAGCTTTTGATTACTTTGATCAGCTAGTTCTTTTTAAAACGCAGGCGATCTGAATCTTAATGTGGTAGCAATGGCTTTATCGGGTTATACGGATGAGAAGAACTCCCTTTGGAGGGAAATGTGCAGCACTTTGCGACTACAGTTAAACAACCCGTATCTGTGCGTCATGTTTGCATTTCTGACAAGTGAAGCAGGATCTTACGACGGAGTATTGGTAAGCTAAGCTGATTTCTGTTTCATGAGACTTCTTTTAAGATAAGAGTTTTTAGTATAACTTTGTTAAAATTTTCAAATGTCACTTGCATAAAGTAACATTCTATTTTGATGTATTTATATTATTTAAAACAAGGTATCTTAAAAATTTGGAGTTCGTTGATGGCAAACTGAACTTGATTTTTTTAGCGGTTTTAATAAAATTTAGAGACATAGAAGGATTAAGATTTTATACTTTAGCTGAGAAACTGAGCTCTAGAACTCTACAACTCCAGATATATATATTTTATATTGAAATATCTTTTAAATGTGCATATGCTGTTTTTTCTTTTTTTAGTTAAGTAAATCATTGCATAATCACTGGTGGTCAGGATGTCCAAGTATCTTGTCTGAGTGTTTGTCCTTTGCAGACATGTAGACATGTTCCAGTTTGGAAGATTAATGATCACGCTACTTATAGTGGACTATTTTATTTTTATTTTTTCACATTTGGTCTTTTTCATTGCTATTTTTTCTTTCCTCTCTTTCCTGCTTTAACCACTTATGACCACATCACTAAACAGGTTCTCTATCACAAAGTGGGAAAAGAAAGAAGTGAGCGTTGTTTATCAGTTTTATTATTGGGTTTTAAGCTTCACCTTATTACCGCAACTTTATTGACATTTGTTGGGCTTCTTTCTAGCAATGAGAAGAGCTGTCAAATGTGAAATGTATTTCTTTTCTTTTCTTTTTTTTTTTTTGCCATTGTAATGCTTTTAAAAATACACATTGATAATTGATTTAGGTCATAAGAAGTTTTAAAAACATGTATTTTATTGAGATATTTAATGAATATGTTAATAAATGTTGGTGTTCCTTTTGACAATTATTTAGTTTATGTATGTTGTTTACTTTTAACAAATTACTATTGAACTTTTTAAACCACTTCATATTAATATCCAACAGGATATTGGGGTTCTTTTGCCTTGTTTTTACTATTACTACTCTTTTTGTTAAGTAGAAGCCTTTAAACATTGCATCTTGAGAAAATAAAATACTTTCAGGAAGTAGTAGAGGATAATGAAGACTAGAAAAAGAAGTAGATTGTTTAGAGTTTAAATTGATAGAGAAGTATATTGTCTAATTATTAAACTTCTGCATTTCCAATTAAGTGATCTATTAAAAATACCCTCTTTTCTTACACCTAAGTGAGGGATATCATATCTTGAGTAGGAAGTTTATATTTCCAAACTGTGTCAAGAATGTACCTAATTAAACTTTATATGTAAGTAATAATTATCATTGTTCTTTTTTAAAAATTTAAGTTACAGTAATGTCGTGAACAGTTTTGAATTGGGAAATCAGAATATATAGGCCTGAGTCCTTGCTCTCAGTTTCCTAAGCTAGTCAGGTAACTTCGAGGTTTTAGTTTTTGCATCTGTAAGATGGGACATATAATATTTATAACTCTCTGCAGATCAAAATAGTAACACCTGCCACATAGTTCAAGAGTTAAATCTAGTTTGTACCAAATATTTGTCTGTCTAGTTTGTCTCCCCTTTAGGGCAGAACCATATTTTATAATTGAGAAAACACAACTAAGGTATCAACTGAAATGAACCCATGTTTAAAGAGGAAAACCGTACTTCATGGACTGAGTTCAGTATAAATAGGATCTTTTATCCACCCTTAAACTATATTCTTACTTATCACAAAATTAATTATACCTTCTACATTTATGGTAAACACTTTTCAAAATAGTATTTTACAATATTGATAAGTATACAAAAACTTAAGAATGTATTGTAATGCCTCTTATTTTGCTACAAGCCACCTACCTGTATGACAGTATTTTACTATAGCCACAAAAGTATGTCTGTTTACTTTTAGAGTATATTTTAAATCTTTGAGTTGAGAAACATGTATTGATATTTCTAAATCCTGAGCTAGTATATTTACTGATAAGTCACAGATTTCCTAAACTTGCTGATTAACCTAGAAGCCAAGGAAAGTTTTCCTCAGTTTCACCAGAATAAATTTCAATGATGAAAGGATTATTGGCATCTTAAATTTGATAAACTGTACACCATTGTTTTTGTTTTATGTTAAAGTTTTATAAAACTGAACTAGTTTTAGTTTTTTTGAAGTAAATTGGTCATCTTTACTTTGTATGAATAACCTTAGCACTGAGTTTTCTGAGCATTATATTAAGAAAGGCATCTTAGACAGTTCATGGCTCTGCCATTATATACACAGTAACTTATTAATACATTTGAAAATCAGGTTGTATATTAGGTATAAAATATGTAGTCTGCAAAAATTTAAAACTCACAACACCTGAAAGTAACTCCTTGCTTCTTCTCTTCTTTTCAGTATGAAAACAAGGTTGCCGTACGTGACAGAGTGGCATTTGCTTGTAAATTCCTTAGTGATAGTCAGGTAACAACTAATTTAATTTGATATTTAAATTGATTACCATTTACTGTCAGTGAATTAAAAACTAATATTTATGTGTAAATATGTGTCTGTGAGGTCTGTATAAAAATTCTTCTAAAAAGTGAGGTAATTTCATTTAGATTGAGACATAAACATTTATCATACCTAAATATATTTATTTAAGAATGCTGACTTAACAGGAACCTACTGTATAGCACAGGAAACTATACTTAATGTCTTGTAATATCTGCAAGGGAAAATAATCTGAAAAAGAATGTTGTCTGTATGTATATATGTTTTGTGTACAGCAGAGTGATTCATATATGCATATATAAAGAGCAAAATGATTCATGACTGAAACTAAAACTAGTATGAACCAACTATACTTCAGTTTAAAAAAAAGGAGTCTGAATTAAAAGAAATCTGTTTCTGCCATGATGAGTGAGATTAGTCAGTAGGTAAAGATGTTGAACTTTGTAGTTTAGCATCTCTTAGTGATGGTGCATTAAAGAATTTCTTCATTTTCTAATACAGCAAACAGGTAGTACATGAGGGTTTGGCAGCCCACTCCAGTATTCTTGCCTGAAAAACCCATGGACAGAGCAGCCTGGCGGGCCAAAGTCCATGTGGTTGCAAAGAGTCAGACAGGACTTAGCAGCTAATACTTCCACGTGAATATGCTATGTAGATAATGAGAGAGAAATGTACATAACTAGCTGGTAATACAGTGTGCTAAGTACAATAGTGAGACAGTGCTAGGGGAACATAAAGCAGCCTTGGCTAGAGTTTGGGTGGGATGAAGTCACGGGTTGCAAGAGTTCGACACATCTAAGAGACTGAGCATGCGTGCAGCACAGATCGGGAAGGCCTTATAAGAAGTGGTTTGGTTTTTTGTTTGTTTAGGATAAGATTATAAAGGACTCATGAGCTTTACTGGATCAGAATCCCCAAAGAGATTTCCGAGTTTTGTTTTGGTTTGGTTTGCCTAAGTTTACTGCAGCGTGGCTGTTTGACGGCGCTCTGTTACCTTCCGCTGTGCAGCAGGGTGCCGCAGCTCTGCTTGTGTGCATCCTTTTCATATTTGTTCCCAGCTTATCACAGCATGTGGAATATAGTTTTCTGTGCTATGCAGTAGGACCTTCTTGTTTATCCATCCTCCATATAAGAAATGATTATTGTTGGTAATCTTGAAGTTCTCTTCCAATTCAGATTCCGTGACTCTGTTACATCTTAATAGCCATCAAGAACTTTGCATAGTAATGACTGTTGTTGCTCAGATGCTCAGTCATTTCCAACTCTTAGCAACCCCATGGGCTGCAGCCCGCCAGGCTTCTCTGTCCATGGGGTTCTCCCGGCGAGAATACTGGAGTGAGGTGCCATTTCCTCCTCCAAGGAATCTTCTTGACCCGGTCTTCTGTGTGTCTGCATTGGCAAGCAGATTCTTTACCACTAGTGCCAATTCTTTAAATTTAAAATAGTAAATTGTCTGTGGATCTTTTATAGAACGATTAACAAAACATAGTAAATACGTTTCCTTTTTAAAGAAACATTTTAAATGATCATGAATGCTGTATTGTAATTTATAATAGATGCACGCTTAAAGATCACATATCTAGGTTTTCACAAGGGCTTTTGTTTTCAAATGTTTTCCATTAAGAGTAAAATTGTTCCAAATGTAGAATTTATGAAGCAGAAAATACCAATAGTGAAATGGATTGCTTTAGAAAAATCACTTTGAATTTTCCAGTTAAATAGGTACATCGAAAAGTTGACCAATGAAATGAAAGACGCTGGAAATTTGGAAGGAATACTGCTTACAGGCCTCACTAAAGATGGAGTGGACTTAATGGAGAGTTATGTCGACAGAACTGGAGATGTCCAAACAGCAAGTTACTGCATGTTACAGGTTAGTGCAGTGTGGCAGCAGCAGTTTATAAAGGAGGAAAAAAAAGTGCTTAACCTTCTATTTTCTTCCCTTACGGAGTGGATATGCTCGTTTGCTTACTTAGGATCTTTAGGAGACATTTAACTTTAATTTTAATTTAATCACTTGATCTACAAAAGACTTCTGCTTTATTTATTGTCCCTAAGCCTCCTGCATTGGATTACCCAGTTTTTCCTTTCCCTTTGAGAAGTGTCAGTCTTGAGTTTATGTAGAGTTCAAACGAAGCAGAAAACTCTCTCTTTGATTTCTGATTGTTGATAGAACAACACTGTGTATAAAGAGATTGCCTTTCCCTGATCCGAATTACTGTACCTCTTTCTTGAAGTACAGAAGGCAAGTTACACACAGCTCTCAATTCTCAGTATTCCCTTTTATTCTGTCATTTCCTCATTTACTAAGTGAGCATGACTCGGAGCAACCATTCATCTATTTTTCCTCTCAGTTTTTACTGCCAACTGATTAAAAATGGATTCCTAGTGAAGATTCCCTACAACTTTGCTTTTGTTGGAAAAATGCTGACATTTTAGAGCATTTTCCTGAGATTTCCTAGCTCTCTGGCAGATCTTACCGTTTCCTGGTGTTCTCTTTCCTGTTCTTATCCTTTTATGCAGTAGAGTAGCATGCTGCATACTGGGTAAACAAAGTAAAATGCTTCCTCCCCCTACCCTACCTTCTTAGGAACAAATGTAGATATTGGCCCACAAACCACAAAGTAAACTTACCTTAAGATATCAGGCTGCTGTCCTTCTATAGCATAAGGTATTATTGTTTTGTTACCAGAATGAGTTTGCACCTATTAAATCATGGCATAGATATATGGCTATGAAATACAAATGGTTGGTAACCTCTTAACAGAGTTTATAAAATATACTTAAAATACAGTGTATAATTGGATCTTGGTTTAAACCAAGGTTTTTAAAACTAGGTTTTTAAAAAACCTAGTCTGATAATCAACTGCCTTTTAACTGAGACGTTTCCTCCCTTTATATGGTCAAGATTTAGTCCGCCATCTGGCTGTTTGTTTTCTGTTTTGTTTTTCTGTTCCTTTCCTGTCTTCCTGTGGGCTAATTGAGTATTTTAGTGTTTTACTTTTATTTCATATGTTGGCTTTTTAGTTATACTTCATTTTCTTCTTCTTCTAAGTAGTTGCTCCAGGTCTAACAGTATGCATCCTTAACTCATCAGTCAACAATTTAACTCCTCATAGTTTACATTTTGGAGAAGGCAGTGGCACCCCACTCCAGTACTCTTGGCTGGAAAATCCCGTGGATGGTGGAGCCTGGTGGGCTGCAGTCCATGGAGTCACTGAGAGTTGGACACGACTGAGCAACTTCACTTTCACTTTTCTCTTCCATGCATTGGAGAGGGAAATAGCAACCCACTCCAGTATTCTTGCCTGGAGAATCCTAGGGACCAGGGAGCCTGGTGGGCTGCCGTCTATGAGGTCGCACAGAGTCGGACATGACTGAAGCGACTTAGCAGCAGCAGCAGTTTACATTTCACACCTGGCACATCATGCTTCCTACTTCACCCTTTCTCCTCCTGACATTTTCTCCTTTTTGCTTCATATTTCGTGTTTCAAAAATGTTATCACAGTGTAATTCCATTTACAAATCTCCCTCCTTTGTCCTATTGTCGTGTATTTTGTTTCTACATACATTATAAACTCCAGCTTATAGTTTAGTATTTTTGCTCTTAACAGTTGGTTGTCTTTTATGTAAATTATGTGAAGAATGAAAATCCGGGCTTTTATATTTGTTTATTGGCCATGTTGTTTTTCTACTGTCTATTTCTTACAGTAGACTCAGATTTCATCTCTTGTCATTTCCCTTTG
This sequence comes from Madoqua kirkii, assembly GCA_006408675.1. Classification (NCBI taxonomy): domain Eukaryota; kingdom Metazoa; phylum Chordata; class Mammalia; order Artiodactyla; family Bovidae; genus Madoqua; species Madoqua kirkii. The sequence continues at coordinate 7,689 of SJYC01050989.1, read as the reverse complement.
GCCTTTTTCTTTAGCGTTTCTTATAGTTCAGAGTTGCTGGTGACAGATTCTCATAGCTTAATTTTAATAAAAAATATCTGTTTTACTTATTTTCTTTCAATATTTTAAAGATGTGGTTTCACAGTCTTCTGGGCTCCATTTTTTCTGATGAGAAATCAGATATTATTGTCTTTGTTTCCCCTGGGCTGCTTTCAAGATTTTCTTTTTGATTCTTAGCAGTTTAAACCTTGAACCTAGTTGTGGTTCTTTTTATCCTGCTTGTGAGTCACTCAGGTTTTTGGATCTGCAAGTCAATGTTTTTCATCAAGATTTAGGAGGTTTTCAGGCTTTATTTCTTTTAAGTATTTCTTTTTTTTTTCCGCCTCAGTCTCATTCTCTTCCCTTTCTTAGACTCTTATTGCACAAGTAGTAAACCTTTTGATTTTGTCCCATGGATATTTGAAGCTGTGTTCATTTTCCTTTCATTTGTCCCACTTCTTCAAACTGGATAAATTCTATTGATGTGTTAGTTTGCTATTCTTTCATCCGCTATCTGATGTTAGTTTTTCCAGGGAATACTTAATTTCAGTTATTGTACTTTTTAGTTCTAGAGTCTCAATTTTTTTTATTGTTAACATTTTTCAGCTCAGTTCCCTATCCGTTTATAATTAAAACACTATTTCTTCTAAGTCTGAATACATGTCTAATAGTTGCATTGAGATCTTTGCTTACTCTAACATAAGGGCTGTTTAAGGTTTAGGTCTATTGACTTTCTTTTTCCTTTACTTTGAACCACGATTTACCTGTTTCTAATATGTCTAGTTTTTTTTTTTATTGTTCAGCACTGGACATTGTTTACAGTTCATTATAGAAATCTGGTTTGTTTCCTGCTGAAGTACATTGATTAATGCTTTTGGAAGTTTGGTTACTTACCGATCACTTTGGTCTTAAATTTTACTACTTTGGGAAGTGAAGTGAAGTCGCTCAGTCGTGTCTGACTCTTTGCGACCCCACAGACCATAGCCCACCAGGCTCCTCTGTCCATAGGATTCTCCAGGCAAGAATACTGGAGTGGGTTGCCATTTCCCAAGTCCTTCTAATTTGATCAGACCTAACCTCTGAACTGTTTTCTCTGCACACATTTTCAGAATTTGATTTTAACTTTTATTGAAATGGTTCTAGAGAAGACTTACTGAATATGAATTGACCAGATTCTTTCTTAGTTTATCCTTAGTGCCACAGAAGGGGAAAGAGTGGGATAGGAAAATTTCTGATTTTTCTGTGAGTCTTCTTTTTAAATCAGAGATTTAGTTCTGGCTGCTGCTACTAAGTCACTTCAGTCATGTCCGACTCTGTGCAACCCCATAGATGGCAGCCCACCAGGCTCCCCTGTCTCTAGGATTCTCCAGGCAAGAGTACTGAAGTGGGTTGCCATTTCCTTCTCCAGTGCATGAAAGTGAAAAGTCAAAGTGAAGTCGCTCAGTCGTGTCTGACTCTCAGCGACCTCATGGACTACAGCCCACCAGGCTTCTCCATCCATGGGATTTTCAGGCAAAGAGTGCTGAAGTTGGGTGCCATTGCCTTCTCCGATGCCAAAAAGTGAAAGGAAGTCGCTCAGTCGCATCCAACTCCTAGGGACCCATGGACTGCAGCCTACCAGGCTCCTCAGTCCACAGGATTTTCCAGGCAAGAGTACTGGAGTGGGGTGCCATTGCCTTCTCCGTAGTTCTGGCTAGTTGGTCATAATTAGGAGTACAGTAGATGTTTACTTTTTTAAAAAGTGAAATTGTCAGCTATTAGTTTTTCATGTGTTCTTTTAGCTAAATTTAACTCTGGTAATTGAAATTAATCCTTAATTACTAGATGAAAGATGTGCTTCTCTGTCTTGATGAGTTGTCTAAAGGTAGATTGTCTTTATTAGCTATTACATTCTTTTTTCCATAAGATGAATGCGAACTGCTCTCATATTTTACTTTTCTCTGTGGCCCCAAAACTGGAAAACCTTGGCTTCAAATTAATGCCCATTGGATCATTGAGAATAGAGGCTTTTTCTGCTTTGTTCATGTGAAGATAAGGATGGTATCCTGAACAGAGCTGAAAGCAATATATGAAAACTCAGAGCAAGCATAGGTGAAATGTGGAACGTCACAGCTGCCAGAGAAAGTGCAGCTTTTGGAAGAGTCCTACTGGCAGGAAGTTGAAGTTGTTAGTGAGAAGGAATCTAAAGTAAATTTAAGGGAAAGAAAGTATTCCTTTTCACCATGGCTTAGGGGTCAAAGAACTAAGCATTTTTGGTTCAGTTTTGGGTTCTTTCTTGCCTTTTTTTTTTTTTTTTTTTACTTTTAAGGAGATAAATACATGTTTAGTTGAAGGCCAGGCATAGAATAAGCAGTTTTAATTTTCAAATAGATAGGTATACTAAAATGGTATCTGAATTCACAGTGCAGTGCTAGATTGAAAGGACCAAGCTCAGTATTATTTTAAACGTGATTGAGCAGTTTTGGTGTGTATTTGGAATGAGTAAATATATTTCGTTAGCCTTGAAGTTTAATTGTTGGGATAAAAAAATATTTGCGTTGTTTTTTGACTTTACTGCATTCAACCAGGGAGGTGAATTGATTGCTCTTAGGTCTTTAAACTTAAGTAAGAGAGAATTACACTTCGCTGGCCAGGCATAATACTATACACAGTGTGTATGTATGTCACTGGTAGAAGCCAGTTTAAATTAATGGAGCTTCCATCAACTATTTTATCTGTATCCTCATTAGGAGCCAGCTTTTGGCAAAAAAGGTGGCCTGTTTCTTCCCTTGTGACTCACACTCACATGTTGCCTAGAATCTTCAGGCTTAGCCAAGAAAATTTTAAAAACTGAAATAATTCTTGGTTTTTTTTAGGGTTCTCCTTTAGATGTTCTTAAAGATGAAAGAGTTCAGTACTGGATTGAGAATTATAGAAATTTGTTAGATGCCTGGAGGTTTTGGCACAAACGAGCTGAATTTGATATTCACAGGAGTAAGTTGGATCCCAGTTCTAAGCCTTTAGCACAGGTAAGTGCACTGTTTTGGACAGAATCAAACTGTTACATGTACCTAATAGCCCAGCCAAAAAAAAAGAAGTGTTTACAGCATGTTATATAGGGTCAATTGAGGGTTCAATTTAATAAATCACTATTAATAAACTCATTCTTTTGCTTGTGCTGAGTTCCCATCGATGTCTTTGTCTAACCAGACTATACTTTGTGTTTAGTTTTCATGTTTTTTTGATCCTACACTTTCTAACAGTCCTCTCAGTGTCTTGCACTTTAACAGAACAAACCACAGCAGGCCTAGAGGATCTTAGGCAAACCTAACTCAGTCCTAAGCTGTCTGGGTGAGGCTTTCTAGTCTATTCCAAGACCTTTCAAATTTTAACTACTGTATGTTCTTACACTTTGCACCTGGGTATTGTGTTTTTCTGCACTATTATATGTAATAAGGCAGAATTTGTTTAATAGTACATACATATATATGTCTAATTACACATAGAAATTTATTTTTTCAAGCAGTAGTTTAAAAAACATGAAATAAGCACTGTTTAAAATAAACAAGAATTTACTGTAACACTGTTGTCTTGTTATAGCCTAAAAGACTCTTGAAAAGACTCTAAAACTGAATTAACTTTGCTGTGCACTTAAAATTGTACAGTATTGTAGATCAACTGTACTTTGACTTAAAAAAAGCAGCATGAGATCAATTATTACATAAGCACTTGACATGAGATCACTGTATCTGATTCCAAGTATTAAATCTCGTTAACAGTCAGGTATTTCCTCGATGTGAGCACTGGATGGTGCTATTTTCCTGTTTTAAAAAGTTGAGAAATTACTGTTTGTATTAAAAACAACCTGAATATTAATAAAGTAGTATTACATGATATTTGCTACTACTCTGTATCATTCGTGTTTGAGAGTCTAGGAGTTTAATATAAAGGTAAAATGAACAGTTTATATTGCTATTATTCCTAAGTTCTAGCTATTTACTATTATAGGCTCCCTAGGGAGGCCTGGCGTACTGTGATTCATGGGGTCACAAAGAGTCGGACATGACTGAGCAGCTGAACTGACCTGAACTCCCTTTTAATCTTAGGAAATAGTATTTTCTTTACAAGAAAATCTTGTTCAGAATATTATATCTTTGAGATTTGTATCAAGTCATATTAGATATTTTGTAATGTCCCAGTGTGAACGCTTATTTAGTCTTTGTTATTCCTAAAATTAGGAATCTAATGCTTCTGAGTTTTTCTGTACCTATCAGTGATGTTAGGAAGAATATAACTAAACAAAGTAACAAGAAGTATTCAAATAATGTAACTGCTAAGGAGAAGTCTTAGAACTAACCAGCTTAGAGATAACTTACAGTATACAATAAAATTTTAAAAATTATTGAAAAATAATTTGTTAGGATCAAGCTTTACTAATTTTAAATTTTATTCATGAAGTTTGCATTTTATTTATTTCTCCTTTCATTTGTTTTATAGGTGTTTGTGAGTTGCAATTTTTGTGGAAAGTCTATCTCCTACAGCTGTTCCACTGTTCCCCATCAGGGCCGAGGTTTCAGTCAGTATGGTGTCAGTGGCTCACCAACAAAATCTAAAGTCACAAGTTGCCCTGGCTGTCGAAAACCCCTTCCTCGCTGTGCACTTTGCCTCATTAATATGGGAACACCTGTTTCTAGTTGTCCTGGTATGACATAATTCTATATGATAATTCAGTATACTTTTTTGAGCTGAAATTGTTTCTACATAATTGATTTAATAATGTTGTAAATAAAAGACATACTGCCTTGGGTTTGTATTATTTCTAAGAGCAAGCCACTTTGCTGGCTTGGCAGTTTTTGTGTTCTATAATTTATAAAATCTATACATTAAAAGTAAAATTTCTATCTACAGTATCTAATCTCACATGCTTACCAGTTTAAAGTTTGTAAGAAGAGCTTAAATATTAAATAATCATACACTGTTTTCTTACCACTTTTTCTAAGAGGAGCTCCCTCAAATTTTATGTTTAAAAGTCACTGTGGCCTCATCTAGTAACAGACACCTTGTGTGCATAAAGAACTTTTGATTGTCTCAAAGCACTTTGACATTTTCTCTTACTTCATCTTCAAAATCTGTCTGTGAAAAATGGGGAAAGTATTAACCTAGCAGTCAGATCCTGTCCTTCTAAGTTTTGGTGGTGTTTCTGTAGTGTCTGTCAGCTATCTTGTAAATGTATGTAGTTTTTTAATGGTTAAAAATATTAGAATTATTGTATACTGCTTAACGTAAGCATATAGAGAACATTTTTGAGAACAGTAGATAATCAAATATAAATGTACCTAGTGGCTGTAAATATTTCAGCTATTTATATAAGTTAAAAATCATACTAAGCAAAAATTTAAATTAGAAACACTTGACTATCTGGCATAGTGGTAAATGAGTGAGGAATGAAGAACTGCACCTGATACCAGAATGCCTGTTTTGGTTCTGGCTCTGTGACGTTTAGTCTGTGAGGTTGAGAGTCACTTTACTCCACTTACATATGGAGTGTTGGACTGGGAGATCCTCCTAGTTATGAAATTTTATAATTCTGTTCTGTAGCTTATTCTTGTAAGTAGTCTGTTTTATTGTTGCTTTAACATCTGAAAGAGATTTGGTGGTAGTGTTGTTACTGTTTTTCAGGATAGATTCTTTTCTTTAAACACGGGTTCCTTGTATCTGTGTTGCTCATTTTTGGCGGTGTTGCTGCTCGGGGCTTTCTCTGGTTGCAGTGAGCAGGTGCTGCTCTGGCTGCAGCGCGTGGGCTTCTCACCGTGGCGACTTCTCTTACTGCAGAGCGCAGGCCCCAGGACGTGCAGCTCCGTATTTGTGGCGCATGGACTTAGTTGCCCTGTGGCACGTGGAATCTTAGTTCCTGGAGCCAGGGACCGAACTCATGTCCCTTGCATTGGCAGGTCGATCCCTAACCACTGGGCCCCAGGGAAGTCCACCACCCCCCGCCGCCCCCACGCCATCCTTTATTTTTAACAAATGTAGTATGTAATGTTTTAAATGCACGTTAGTCTTGACTTGTTTTAATCAAGGACTTTCACTTTTTACATTTCATGTTGATCACTTTTTTTATGGCCTTGAAAGAAAGCATTAGTCCCTCAGTTATGTTCAGCTCTTCATGATTCCATGGACTGTAGCCCGCCAGGTTCCTCTGTCCATAGAATTCTTCAGGCAAGAGTACTGGAGTGAGTTGCCGTTTCCTTTTCCATCTTTCCAACCCAGGGATTGAACCCAAGTCTCCTCCCCCATTACAGACTGATTCTTTATCATCTGAGCCACCAGGGAGGGTGTTGCTACTAATAAATAGAAAATAACAATTTGAGATAAAAATCTACTGCAATGAAAGAACAAGGAAGCAAAAATGATGTCTAGTAAGTTCTATGTGAACTTAAATACTTAGAAATAATTGAACTTAATATGTCTCATAAAATTGACCATAAGTCTCAGCAAAATTGTGATGGCTAGAGTGCTGTTGCTTTTTGCTAGGTACTAGCTTTTTAGGTTTTTCTATTTTTGAAATAGGTAAGAAAAGATAAAAGCAGTTTTCTAGAATTTGAAGAAAATTAAACCATAAAGCATTTTAAGCTCTGTTATAGAGGCTATTAATTTAATGAAAAGTCAGCACCAAGGTTTTATCAAGTCTTAAAGCAAAGCTTTTTCATATTTGCTTCAAATTTTTTTAAAAATATGCTGCAGAAATAATGTCTCTATATAAATTTGAATACTTGTTTAATGCACTAAGTTAAGGCTGATTGCTAGGATGACTCAAAGATCCTCGTGGAGCTTATGATATATAAATGTATAAATGAGCATGGATAGCTAACATAATGGAGAAGGCAATGGCACCCCACTCCAGTACTCCTGCCTGGAAAATCCCACTTTAATAACCTCATGTCAGTCCTGAACAGATTTTTTTCTTTTGCCAAATGAGATTTTGAAAATTTGAAAAAAAAAAACCAAACCACACAATAAACCTAAACTTTGGCTTTTCAACTATTATAGAGATTTGGGAATGACAGATAAAAGGACCTGTGGACAGGCATGCTCAGTTGCTCAGTCGTGTCCAACTTTTTACAAACCTGTGGACTGTAGCCTGCCAGATTCCTCTTGTCCATGGAATTCTCCAGGCAAGAATACTGGAGAGGGTTACCATTTCCTATCCCAGGGGATCTTCCTGACTCAGGGTTTGAATCTGCATCTCTTGCATCTCCTGCACTGGCAGGTGGATTCTTTATCACTGGCACCAGCTGGGAAGCCCCAAAGATTCTGAACTAGTATTCATTTCTAGAACATATAATTTATTTTATGTTAACTACTGCTGCTACTGCTAAGTCGCTTCAGTCGTGTTCGACTCTGTGCGACCCCACAGACAGCAGCCCACCAGGCTCCCCTGTCCCTGGGATTCTCCAGGCAAGAACACTGAAGTGGGTTGCCATTTCCTTCTCCAGCGCATGAAAGTGAAAAATGAAAGTGAAGTTGCTCAGTCTTGTCCAACTCCTAGCGACACCATGGACTGCAGCCCACCAGGCTCCTCTGTCCGTGGGATTTTCCAGGCAAGAGTAATGGAGTGGGGTGCCACTGCCTTCTCCGAAAATGGGACCTAATAGAAATCAAATATTGGCTCATGGCAGTGTAAATAAAGAT
>SJYC01050987.1:0-21139 GCA_006408675.1 Madoqua kirkii | reverse complement strand
CACTAATATTTGGGTTTAGAAAATGAGAGATTTTACATAAACATGTTAAATAGAAGTGTTTTAATAAAGATTTTTTATTATTTAAAAAAATTGACATCAACACACCTAATCCAGAAATTGTATATGACCACTCTGCAAATAATACAGTAGGATAATATCTGTTACTTTGGTGGCAAATTTGATACTTAATATTAGAAGTAACTTTTTGGTTGACTCCATTTTTCAGCTTTCCAGAATGATGATTCTTTAAAATGGTTTATTTTAAAAGTATCTTTCCATTGTCAGTGCTACACACAGTAAGTACTAGAGTTAGGAACAGTGTAGTTCTGTGTTTAATTGCATGGCTGAATGTAATTTCAGTCACTCACTTGCAGATATTCAAAGTATGGGCTTTGAAATTTAAATTATAATCCTAGCCCCAGTGTCTTGGCTAAGTGACCTAACCTTTTTGAGGTTCAATTTCCTAATACATTCCTCCTTCATAGGGCAATTGGGAGTGTTAGGTTCTGAAATAAACATGGAGTGTTATATCTTTGTCACAGAATGCTCTGTGAAAGTAGTGCTTAACAGTCATTGTTGCCTAATCTTTGTTGGTTACCTGTGTGTCAGTACATTTTAATTAAATGTGGTATACTTTAAACAAAGTATAAATTTCTCTCAGTAGTAAAAATTTCCCAAGGGCTTGTTTTTCCAAATCTGACTCAATACAAATCTTTCTTTTGAGATAGAACTTCACTACTTTTGTTTATCCTGTATTTTGACTGTTACTTCTTCCCTGTATGAAGAAGTCCTCTGAACAACCACCTAGGATTTTAGTGTGATAGAAGAGGGAACCCAGGGATGAAAATTAAAATTGGTGTCAGTCTACACAGCTGACTGGTAACTCTTGAAAACTTGAGATTGTTTTCATATCTGTGTTCAACTCTTGAGTCCTGGCCTTCATAGGAGAAAATATCTATGATTTTCTCAGTATAATCCTTCCTTTCTTTCCATTCTTTTATACTTGATGTTCATTTAAGTTGAAATTTAGGGTAGTGGTGATAATAAAAAGGAAGTACACTGTGAAGTCTATTTTCCCTTGGGATAGCTATATAATTCATAAAGTGAATATCTGCTTCCCTGGTGGCTCAGTGGTAAAGAACCTGCTTACTAATGCAGGAGATGTGGGTTTGATCCCTGGATTGGGAAGATCCCCTGGAGAAAGAAATGGCAACTCACTCCAGTATTCTTGCCTGGGAAATCTGGACGGAGGAGCCAGGCGGGCTGCCGTCCATGGAGTCACTAAAGCGTTGGACAGAACTCAGTGACAGCAACAACCACAAAGTGAGTATCTAACCCCACAGTATATTACTGAGAACAGTAGTTACTCTTGGTGCTTTTTATATGCCGGGTACCATGCACATTATCGTGTTTTAGGCCTCACGGTAGCCCAGGGAGGCAGATTCCCTATTACTGTCCCCATTCTACACATGAGGTGGTTAAGGGGTAGGGACGTTGGGTCACGTGTGCTAGGTTATACAGCTAATTAGAGCAGAGCCAGGATTTAGACTCCAGTAGTCTGACTTCCCAGTCTGCACTTCTCAGGGTTCACTCTTCTCTGTCCTGCATTATGGGCTGTGTATCAGAGGATAATCCGCCATGACCAAGGAGGGCTTACTATATTTAGTATTTATACACCAAAAGAGAAAAGCAAGCAAGCAAGCATGTCAGTGGCTTTTGGGATATAAAAGGCAGTTGATAAGATCTGAAAATTGGTTCCCGATCTATACTTTGATTTTGTTTTTAATCATGAAAAGGGAATATTTTTCCTCCTTTTTTCCCTGTCCAATTTTATTGTCTGTCTCAAGTAGCCAAAATCAACATAGTGAGGAAATTCTGGAATCCTTCCCATTATAAACTAGCATAAAACAAGTATTACGTGGTTCCCACAGGCTCTGCACTCAGCAGTGCAGAAGAGGAGAGTGGGTGAAGGCACAGCTTTGCTCTTTTCCAAGTCCGTAAGGTTTGGTGTAGCGGAAACACCGTAAACTGAGAAGGCAAGCAAACTGGTAAGCTGCAACATGCATACGAATAAGACCCTTAATTCACAAAGAATGTTTTCAGGTCCATAAGGAAAAGACACAAGTGGATAATATTTGTCAGGGATTTGTACAGTCAAAATGGCCCATAAACATTAAGATGGTAATAAAGTAATGATAATTAAAAGACAAAAGGATATCGTTCACTTGCCAGTATAGATTAGAATAATATGCGTTTTCATGGCTATGGGAAAGGAACATTCTCAGATAACTTGTAAGAGTATATTATTAGTACAAGTTTTCCTGAGGAAAATGAGTAATATATATCAAAAGTCTTAAAAAGCTTCATACCCTTTGACAGATGGATTTGGGACTGTTTTCTGGGAGATTAATTGGATAAGTGCACAAAAGTATATGTTTTTATGAAATCACATTGTATAATAAATTGGAAATTTATGTTCAATAGTAAGAGTAAAGAAATTGTCATATACATATAAGCTATTGTTTGTGAGGGATACTCACAAACTATTCAAATAGTGTGGGTGTTTTTATTGACAATGACATGCATTTATCAGTGGAGGGAAAGGCAAGTTACAGGATAGTCTGTATAGAATATATTCACATGGAACACTATAGCAAAGTATTTACAAAATTGTAACCGTGGTCATCTGTCAAGAGTAGGATTTTAAGTGGTGTTTTTCTGATCTGCATCTTCTAGTTTTTCTGCAATAAGGATGAATATATAAACAAATACGTATATCACGGCACCTTTTGTGTGATCAGTCGTCGCTCAGTCGTGTGTGACTTGTTGCCATCCCATGGACTGTACCCCCCAGGCTCCTCTGTCCATAGAGTTTTCCAAGCAAGAATCCTGGAGTGAGTTCCCCTTACCTGCACCAGGGCGTCTCTGGGACACCCGAGGCAGGGGTCAAGCCTGCCTCTCGCGTCTCCTGCGTTGGCAGGCCAGTTCTTTACCACTAGTGCAACCTGGAAACCCCATCACACACACCTAATGGCTTCTATCAAAATTACCCATGACCTGGTATCTTGTTTTTACCATAATTAACAATCAAATTATTCTCCGACATGAAGACACTGGCTATAAGGTATTATGAAAAACAAAAACATTTAATTGTTTAGAAAGCCTTTTTCTAGATTTCATATTCTACAGTAATATATAGGAATAATAAACAGATGCAGTTCTTTCTCTTAATTGTCTCTTTCATCATATTTGGAAAAAGTGCATTTAGTTCTCCATTTAACACATTGGGAAATGGATCCATAAGGTAATTCTGACTTTCCTGAGGTAGTTTGGTTCAGTCGCTTGGTCGTGTCTGACTCTGAGACCCTATGAACTGCAGCATGCCAGGCCTCCCTGTCCATCACCAATTCCTGAAGTCCACCCAAACTCGTCCATTGAGTCAGTGATGCCATCCAACCATCTCATCCTCTGTCAGCCCCTTCTCCTGCCCTCAATCTTTCCCAGCATCAGGGTCTTTTCAAATTAGTCAGCTCTTCGCATCAGGTGGCCAAAGTATTGGAGTTTCAGCTTCAACATCAGTTCTTCCACTGAACACCCAGGACTGATTTCCCTCAGGATGGACTGGTTGGATCTTCTTGCAGTCCAAGGGACTCGCAAGAGTCTTCTCCAACACCACAGTTCAAAAGCATCAGTTCTTCAGTGCTCAGCTTTCTTTATAGTCCAGTTCTCACATTTATACATGACCACTGGAAAAACCATAGCCTTGACTAAATGGAATTTTGTTGACAAAGTAGTGTCTCTGCTTTTGAATATGCTGTCTAGGTTGGTCATAACTTTCCTTCCAAGGAGTAAGCATCTTTTAATTTCATGGCTGCAGTCACCATCTGCAGTGATTTTGGAGCCCCAAAAATAAAAGTGGGATACTGTTTCCACTGTTTCCCCATCTATTTCCCATGAAGTGATGGGATGGAATGCCATGATCTTCGTTTTCTGAATGTTGAGCTTTAAGCCAACTTTTTCACTCTCCTCATTCACTTTCATCAAGAGGCTCTTTAGTTCTTCCGTTTCTGCCATAAGGGTGGTGTCATCCTCATATCTGAGGTTTTTGATATTTCTCCCAGCAATCTTGATTCCAGCTTGTGCTTCATCCAGTCCAGTGTTTCTCATGATGTACTCTGCATATAAATAAAATAGGGTAACAGTATACAGCCTGGACATACTCCTTTTCCTATTTGGGACCAGTCTGTTGCAACTGTTGCTGAGGTAGTGCTATATCATTAATGACTTTATTTCAATCTTCTGTCTCCTGGATGCTCCTCATGATGTTTCCTGACTCCTGTGTTTTGGCTCTGGGCCTGTGGCTGTACATCTGTCCTTTGTATTTAGAAATCAGATGATTATTGTCCAATCCAGGCTAGACTGCATTTTACTCAACTCATTTCCAGTAATTTAAGAAGATGCTGATATTTAAGTGTTGAATTCTGAACACTCCTGCATGTCTGTGCTTCCAGCAAACAACCAGGCATTAGCATGCTTACATGTGCTGGACACTCACAGGTTATGATTTCAAAGGGTTGATGCCACCACCGTTGCCTTGGAGGAGCTGTCTAATGGAAGAGGTAGACATGAGCATTGTTTTCAGCAGATTCAAATTCACTCAGATTAATATTTGTAATTGCTAGAAAGAGTATCATAATAGCATCTTGTCTCTCTCGGTAGGCCAAAATAAATGTCAGTCTATTTTATTTAATTTTCTAATTTTGGACTTTCAAACTTATTTTCTAATTAGAAATAATTTGAGGAGTGGAGATCCATTACATTTTTCAAAAATGCAATTTTCTTGCTGATCTATTAATAGTATAGTATTTTTAAATGTTTTGCTAAGAAGGTAACTTTAGGATTAAAGGATAATTTATGTAATGTCAGAAATAGCAGCAATAATAGTAATTCAGTGAACACAGTTCTTTCATCATTCAATTTGTGAAAAGCATGTTGCCATAACTTAATTTCATGACTGGAAATTGATACAGGAATCTAGTTAGGCTCTTAAAATATAAAGTCATAAAGACAAGAGTAGTCTAAAGAGCATTTGAAGAGAGTAATGTATCACAAATTTGAAAGAGGCATTTTCATAGGAAACCACGCAAATTGTTAGTCTTACATCTTTTTACGTGAGTAATATTAGCTCCACTCCACATGTATGTTTATACATATGTGGGAGAGAGGGTAAGTGGGAGTGTGTGGGGATGTGTTTGCAAGAAAGTCTGGAGCTTGAGAAGGCAAATGTCAAAACTCATGTTTGTTCACATTTTATTACATTGCAGCCAGATACTTGGTTGATGACAGTTTAAGAAGTTGCCACTACCAAACCTGGCAGGTAAAACTAAGTATCCTTCTTAGTATCAAGTAATTTGATAACTGATTATTTTATAGTAACAATTTGCTGCAGTAACAATAGTAACAATTAGTAACAATTTCCTCTGCTACACGTGTTAGTTATATCAAAGGAAAAGTACTTTCCTTATCAATTTTAGAATTTGTATTGCTCATTAGGCAGGTATACTTGATATTTGTACGATATGAGCGTGTAGCTTTATGGCACATAAATGTCCCCCAAGTACGATGAAGATGTTTAATTTATGGAGCAAAATATTCAGCAACTTGATAAGTGTGGGGAAGTTAGTGTGTTTTCTCATCTTAAATATTCTGATCTTCTTCCATTCTTCAAAAATGGAATGCAAGGTCAGTTGTGACTCAGGACAAATGCACCATTTTAAAAAGATCGATAAATTTCTGAAATACATGGAATTCTTTTTGAAAAAGTGATATAATTCTCCCAGTGAATTGTAAGATACTGCTGGCTCCCAGAAGAGAATTTCTTCAGGCTGGGAACATTATTTTCCACTGGAAACATAACACATAAACTATAGATAAGCTGGGGCAGATTCTGAAGGTCATTTCTTTTGGTAACATTGTTCACCTAATTTGGTGAACACACAATGTTTTTTATGTCTATTTCACTGAATTCTGTTTACCTCTGTCTTCAGAAAATAGTTGCATGAATTATAGAATACATCTGTTCCTTCCAGAGATCTGAGGAGCTTAAGATGTGTTTTATCCTTACTGCTAATAAAACATATATTGTACAGATAAATAAACCAAAAAGTTATTAATACCTTTTCTGCTTTGCCTCTTATTTCTCAGTTCTTTTAGAGTTCATTCCCAATATGCAGGATTCTACAGATTTCTAAATAACCTTTCCAATATCTTACGTTAAAGTTTGAGGAGTATAGATTTTCTCAAACAGAGATGCCTGAGCAGAGTGAGAATGAATTCTCATAGAACAAAACTTGCCAAGCATATGTGATGGAACTGTAGGGGAAAAGAGCCCTAACTCTAATTTTCACTAAAGCTTAAAAATAGCTACACTGTTATTATGTGTGAGGCCTGACAATTGACATTTCTCATTTTGGCAGCATTCACCTACAGTCCCCGTCAGGAACTGAATGTGTTCATCTCCAGGGTAAGTGATTAATGAGCTGTCTATCATTTCCACTCCTTTGTATCAAGTGATAGAGGCTTCCCGTGATCATATTGCAGCCATCAGCATCATTACTGAAATTGACTGTGCCTTGAGAGGGTTATACTAATAGATTAGCATTTAAATAATTAACTTATGGCATTAAAATTTTTAAAAAGTATCCCTTCAGAGTCACTCTGTCACACCTGGTAAGGTTGTTCTGTTTTGTTTTTGCTGATCAGCCACCATCATAAAACCTTGGATTAAGCAAAGAAGGATGGAAAAAGGCATAGAGGTTGAGTTGTTCTTGTTTTGAGTACATCGCAGAAGATTTCCACACTTTTCACTCTCTTTATTAATCATTGTGATGTTGTATGAAATAACATTTATGAAATTATGCAACTTGCATGCAGTGACGAACAATAAACTTGCCAAAGTATTGTGTTTAGAGAGAAAGTGACGGGGTAAAGACATTTTTGATAAGGCCAGAATTAGTCCAGAAAAGAAAAAAGTTGGAGGATCGAGATAGAAAAATGATTCTCAGATACAGTGAAGTGAAACTTTTCTAATTTTTCAGCAAGCAGATGTGAGAATGAGGAGATAAGAGCATCGTAATTCAGGTGTCTTGATGTCTAAATTTCTAAAACAGATGGCAGAGCATGAGAGTCTGTAGAGGCCTAGAAAAGTGACAGATTGGAGTTTTGGAAAAGTGATATACCCAAAGGAAACAGCTGGAACTCGGAACTTCTAGTTTAGCATCTCCATCCACTCCTGGAATAACCGCCTGAGAGTTCTCCATATTCCTGAACTTAAACTCCCCCCTCAGCTACTTTTGTCTTCCAGCACATGACTCTCTTCATTCCCCTTTATTTTCCCAGTTTCCTGTCTCTGCTCTCTCCTGATTTTCATGAGACCAACTGTTTAACCTACTTCTGGATTAAGCTGAAACTGGCTGTACCGTGAAATGCAGCCATCACTGATTTTTCTCTGTCCGTCTGCTACATTGATTAAGATTCCGGTAGTTCGGTTATGGGTGATGCGATTGTGAGTTTTCATCACTGGGTGATGCTGTTGTGAGTTTTCATCATTTTTCTGGTTTGTGTGTATTTTAGGAAGCTAGAAAAGGCAGCTTTGAGTACTGCTAAGTAGAGGACACTTTTACCTAACAAGAGATTGACATAAATGAGACTTGTATTTTGGAAAGTGGGCCAAATATTGTTACAGTAAGAGGAAGCAATTTTGTGCTATGAATAAACATGGGAACATGAATTATGCAAGTGGACCAATAACAAAACTTCCTTCATATGTTAAAATTCACAATTGACAAGTGACTCTTCTCAGTTACCATGGATGAACAGATTAGGCTCAGGTGTGCTGGAGCTGGAGCTGGAGCTGGGTGAATGACCACACCCTTCTTTACCCTGACACAAGTTGGTCATTAATTACCCTCTTTTTTTCAGAAACTTTTTCTGCTTTGTTTTGGAGGCAGCAACTACCGACTGGTCATTCACTGGTTTGCAATTTTTAGCTCCAAAATTTGGTATGCTCTGACCAATTTTTATTCAAATGTGTGGGTTAAAACTAACAATTCATGATTTTAAATATTTCATGAGTCATTTTTGTCTGTGTACTGAGTCCAGCTAAGTAGAAATTACCCATTTCCAGGTTGTAGTATTATCCGTAGTATATATAATTGTAGCATGTTGTTACAGTTGTATGTACAATACAAAAATGTGATACATTGTAAAGTAATATTGTATAAATGTTGTACAGTGTTTGCTATAAAATATTATTTTACAATGTGTATTTTAATATGTTGTAATATATTCAAACCCTATATGAATAAAACTCTTATTTGCATGCCTGCATTCTTATGAATGGAAATGAATAAATTTGTTTCCTAGGAACAAGTTTCCATAGCTCATAAACACTTAAGTATTTCTCATCAGTGCTCTAGAAGTTTTTCCCTAAACAAAGCAGTCTTTGTCTTTTTCATGACATAGTTTTTCTATTTTAGCATACGTCAGTTTTGAAGTCTGTAATCTGCATTACATATAACCTGCAGGTTGTGCGTGAGGTAGCCACTTTCTCCTTTCCTGGAAAGGGGAATGTTTTCCTGTGCCACCATGTAATTTGCTTTGCAACAATTATTGCTGTTTGTAACCAGATCTTGTGATCACAAGACACATGTAGCCGAATTTAGAAGCTGTTGAGAACACAGAAGGCAGCATGACTGCTTCTAAATGTCATTGATTTAATGATTTTAGCTCATAAAAAATTTTAAAGTTCAAATGCATGAATCCAAATTATTCATTTCTGAAATGTACTTTAAATAAATTCAACAGTGTTCTGTTGTTGCAAATGATTGTCTACTCATTAGTTTATTTTTCCAAGTCTCTGCAGTTTCCTAACGTTTCCAGTGAGACAGTTATCAGCCTACTTATCTCTAGATTCTGTTTTTAAAATTATAGTAGCCAAATGTCATGGGTTCCAGACTCTGTAAGGAGCCCACACCGAGAAGCATATCTTGTTTTATAATCCTTTCTAGCCCTTTGATTAAGGAATCATAGATGCAAATATAACTGGTTCTTTTACCAACTATTGCAGATGAAGTTTACAAATGTTTCTTTGTCTACCCCTTTTTTGGTCTGTTTTTTTTTTTCTTTAAGCGCTGAAAGAATCAAACAGGGAAACATTATTTTTGTTTAAGCTATCCTAGGTATAGTTTTTGAGTTCAAATATACTGGCAATTGTATTTTCTCTGTTTTTGTTTTGTTTTTGCTTAAAATATGTTCTTAAATTTGTACGTCAAATAGGTTTATGTTATAAAATAGAAGGAAGAAAGCAACACAGAACATATTTTACTCATCTTGAAATGACATTTTAACATTTTCTCTACAAAGGATAAAGTAGGATATTAATGCCATTTTTAGCAGCTTAATATTCCTGTGACAAATAATGGTAATCAATTGACTGTCCCATTCTACCTCCACTGAAGTTTACATTTAGGAAAGTCACATTGTATAAGTTCATGATGAGAAATCAGGAAAGAACAGAAGGCTTTGCAGTTGTCTTAAAAACAAGTGGGGTAAAAATATATACATATCGTATCTCATCTCGAGTTGTTTTCATGACTTAATCATACCACTGAGAGTGAAGAAATTGCCCAGTGGGTCAATTCCACCAGGTCACTGAGTTCTAAAAGAAAGAGAAGTCAACAAATTCCCCTGGTTTAGAGGCTGCGATTCTAATTCCTAGGTCCTCCCTTGTTCCATAATATGTTCATCTGGAAAACATTTAATAATTTCTGAGGAGATTTCGAGATGAGGCAGCTCCTGGTCCACTGTCTGCCTTTCATAAATGGTCAAATACATGAGTAAGGCATAACGTCTCTGAGCCAGATGAAAAGAACAATTGGCTCCCTAGGACCCTGATCACCTAAAAGATGAATCTCTTGAAAGAAATATATTTTCTCATCAGGTCTAATGTTTTCATAACACTTAAGCTTCCTCAAAAGCTAAAGAAAAATATTAAAATATTTAAGAGAAATGTGATAGTATTTCTGATTTTCTATAGAGATATGCTAAATTCATTTAATGCAGTTTGGCTTTAATCATTATATATTAAGTGAATTAATGAAAATGTTAAGATATAAATAATATCAATTTCCAAAATGAATATCTAAGGTAAAAATAATGTTAAATTGTCTAGCTTTTTAACTATTCAGTAGAAGGATTTCTCCTTACTGATTATCCCTCAAGATTCAGGGTGACAAGATACCAAGATCTTTCATTGAAACCATTTTTTAAAACCTATAATTACTAAATTTTATTGCCTCAATAAAACATTTTCTGCTGAGAGATTCTTCTTACCAGCCAAGATAATTGCCTTATTTTCCTGGGGAATATTTTAACGTTGTGTGAAAAGTGAATAGTCTTTTTAAAAGGGGGGCTACTTAAGTCACAGTGTCATCAATGGCATTGCCCAAAACTTTTTACACTGCTTACTTATTTTCCTTCCAGCTTATGAAACTTGGCCTTCCCTGGTGGCTCAGACAGTAAAGAATCTGTCCACAATGCGGGAGACCTGGGTTCAGTCCCTAGATTGGGAAGATTTCCTGGAGGAGGGAATGGCAACCCACGCCAGTATTCTTGCCTGGAGAATCCCCATAGACAGAGGAGCCTGGTGGGCTACAGTCCATGGGGTCATAAGGAGTTGGATTCGACTGAGCAACTAAGCACAGCACAGCGCTCAAGAGTCTGGGAACTGGCTCAAAGCCTTCTCAGTTCCACATCTTAAGTAATGTATTACATCAAGTCCACAGGGATTGTTGTTCTTTACTCACCCACCTACAGAAATAATCTGGTTTAAAAAATAATTTTTCCTATGTGAAAGCACTGCGTACGTGTGAGCTGTGACTTCAGTCATGTCTGACTTTTTGCAACCTGACCCCATGGGCTATAACCCACCAGGCTCCTCTGATAGGAATCTCCAGGCAAGAACACTGGAGTGGGTTGCGATGCCCTCCTATAGGGGATCTTCCAGGCTCAGGGATCAAACCTATGTCTCTTATGTCTCCTGCATTGGCAGGCGGTTCTTCAGTCCAAATCTTAACCATGAGGAAATACTAGAATATAAGACCTGCTTCTGACACTTGGTAATAGGTAAAGAAGAAACAATGGCATGCTAATAAATTTAATCCTTTCCCCCAAGATGAATATATTACACCATAAATTGTTCATAGCCCACACCTCTGGTCTTAATTAGCCATCTCAAATCCCTGTACTGTAGGTCAACTGAGGTCATAAATAACATAAGAGGCTTAACTTAAACCAACATCACAATTAGAAAGTAACTCAAAACATATGCTTTATTAAATACTCTGGATTTAGCATCTTTTTATGAATGAGAACCTGTGGTTCTAGGATTCTTAATTTTCTTTTTTTCATGGAATTGATCAGAATTAAATTCCATGTGAATTAATTAAGAGAGGAAACCAAACTGGAGTTTCACTAAATAAAAATACAGAATTTGATTGTTCTTAATCATAGTAGATTTCTTTAAAACTTTAGGCCAGTTAAATATTAAATAGTTCTGAATTGAGACATCTTCGGAAATTATGCTAAGCTGCCATGGATTGAAATTTCAGAAGGCAAGGACTTTGTATCACTAGCAATTAGCCCAAGACTAAAATAATTGTTGATGACTTAATGCTTATTAAGTTAATACCTTAAAAGACAACCTCAAAATTCTTTAAAGTCAGTATACTAGTTTATCACTCAAAGTGCTTAACTCATCCAGTGAAGAGAAGTTTTCAGAGTTGTTTTAATTTTGTCTTTGTCAGATGAGAATTAAAAAATCATCTGAAAAACATCTGTAAGATTATGACTGACAACAACCTATTTATAGCTCATTATTCCTCACGGTAGATTCTGGGTGATATTCCTTTTAGAGAAAAGTTTGGTTCTCGTGATGAATTTAAGGTTATCAAAATTCTATGGCCTATTTCTTACTCTTCCTGGCTTCTCAGGAAACCATTGAAACAATTCTCAGGAAACCATTTCAGGCTTCTCAGGAACACTTGAAGCTAAGTTTAAAGTCTAATTTTATTTCCTGTTGAGTGTTTTTATAGTTGTTACCTCCTTTTTTTGGATATGTTTTCCCTTTTTATTTTTGTAGCCTCGTCCTTTATAGAAATGTGTGATATATGTTAGTAAGTATTTTATCCTCAGTCCTCATCTTCAGTTCTTCTTTGAGTTTTCAGCATCATTGACTTCTCTTTGAAACTCTCTTTCCTTGCAGTTCATGATATTCCTTCAGTGAACAAATATTTCGCGAGTGCTTACTAGGTGTCAGGCACTGTTGGAGTCCTTCTCCTGACTCACACCGCTGTTCCATAAATGGTCGTTCCCTCCAGGTTTTTGTCACGGGTTCTGTGGTTTTCTTCCTCAGGATGCTGTCCCTGGTTTAGGAACACATTCCCCTACTTGAAACTGTTGGGGCCAGATGCGCTTCAGGATTCAGAGCTTTTTTATTTTAGAAAAGTCAGAGAGGGTGTATTTATTATATGTTATGAAGCATCCTTCCCAGAGCGGCAGTACTCTCTAATCAAACATGGTAATATTTCTGCAGTGAAACACAGGGATATTTCCAGGAAGTGGGATAAAGACTATGAAGTAGCCTCACTACAGTTCTTACCACGTTTTGTTGCCAAATGCTTTTAGCCCCAATTTAGGAAAAGGGGGTTTCGAACTGTTAGAGATTTTGAAATTGCAGATAAGGGATTGGTAGATCTCTTAAACTCTAAATATTAGGCAGATTGCAACTCAAATCTCTGTCTGGTCCTACTTCTCCAAATATCTTGTGGACATTTTCACACAAGGGCCTATTAAATACTTAAATTTGTATTGAAGTGAAACTATTGCCTCCTCACTTTTGATCTCACCCTTGGTTCTTACCTTGTTTAACTCCTAGCATCATCACTCACTGAGTCCTGTGGAATCCATTAGAATATATCCTCAACTCTTGGCCTGCTGTCCCTTGCCACTTCACTGAATTATGGTTCAGGCCTTCATTACCTCTCTTCTCAACTTTGTGGCTTCTGAAACCAGGGTTCATGGACTAATTTATTTATATACTAGGTAACATCACCAACTCAATGGACATGAGTTTGAGCAAAGTCCAGGTGATAGTGGAGGACAGAGGATCCTGGTGTCCTGTAGTCCATGTGGTCGCAGAGTCAGACACGACTTAGTGACTGAATAACAATACATATTAGGCATTGGGAAATACAGATAAGAAGGTTTTTAAACTTCAAGTTCTTCATCTGTAGGAGCCTCTTGGTGGGGAAAGATAGTAGAATGTTTGTGTTAGTTGCTCAATTGTATCTGACTCTGCAGCTAGTAAAGGACTGATTTAATAAATTAAGAAACACTTGGTGCATGGATATTTTTCACCCATTAAAAAGGATGAGATAGCTCAATATCTCAATTTCCAAGACTTATTAAAGGAAAAATGCATGTTGTAGGGCAGTATATTGAGGTCCTATAGACAGTTTATGTAGAGGAAGTTCTGGAAAGCAGCATACCAATCCATAGTAGCATCTTCGGGGAGACAGTGGGAAATTTACTTTCTGATTTTTATAGTGTTAAAAATATAATAAAACTACATATATATATAACTTCTTAATCCAAGAAAAAAAAGATTATGAGCAAGTTAAGTGTGATGAGAGGAATATAACATAATGTAACTACCTCTGCTTGCTCATGTTTGGGAAAGCTTAGAGAATGTTTTCCTTTGGGCATAGGAACAGACATTCCAATCAGAGCCAAGAGCAAACTCAACAACATCTGGATCTTAAAGGGTCTAGTGTGTTCTGGCAACAGCAGAGCAGTGCTGGGGGTTTGCTTCAGGGGAGAGTAGGATATGAGTCTGAAGTGAGATGTGGGAAGGTCTGGACTACTAATTACAGCTGTGGACTTGACTAGTCACTGGGGAGCCTCTGGAGGTTGTTGATTTTGTATTAAGTTCATTTTTTATTTTGGAGTAATTTTAGATTTATAGACAAGTTACAAAGAAAGAATCCCTCCCCTCACCCCGG
This sequence comes from Madoqua kirkii, assembly GCA_006408675.1. NCBI lineage: Eukaryota > Metazoa > Chordata > Mammalia > Artiodactyla > Bovidae > Madoqua > Madoqua kirkii. The sequence goes on along the minus strand of SJYC01050987.1, from coordinate 7,019 downwards.
GTGTCTCCTTTTATGTTACCTTATAGTTTCCTGGTACATTCGTCAAAACTAAGAAACCAATAGTGGCCCATCACTTTAGCTCCAGGTTTCATTCAGATTTCACCTGTTTGCCCGTTAACATCCTTCTTGTGTTCCAGGAGTCAGTCTGTGATCCCACATCGCACTTAGTTGTCACGTCTCCTTTGTGCTGTGATATTCCTTCCTCCTTACTTTGACAGTTTTGAGGGGAACCGATCAGATTGTAGAATGTCCTTCAATTTGAGTATGTTTGAAAGTCACTCATGGTCAGACCAGCATAACCCGTTCTTGAAAAAATAGCACAAAGGTGAAGTGCCTTTGTTTTCCCATTATTTGTGAGCACATGATTATCCACGTCTCACTGGTGATGTTAACCTTGTTCACTTCATTAAGGTCATATTGGCCAGGTTTCTCCTCTGTTAAGCTTCCTAGGAAGTTTTCCTGTTTTCACATTTCTCTGGTTTTAAAACTTTGTAGTATGTTGATTATAATTGATGTCTAATGCAACTCTATTGGCTGGGTGATAGGAAGAGACTGGAAGCAGTAAGGCCAGTCATATATTTAGGGCTGTTGGAATAGCTCTAAGTGAGAAATGACAGCTATCTGAACTTACCGTGACAGTGAAAAGGAGGAGAGGCATTCAAGCTTTTCTGACCAAGAGAGTGGCTTATGGCGCCTTTGAAAGAAGACAAGTCAAGATCACTTCACACCCATTAGGATAACTCTAAACAAAAATTAGATATTAAGTGTTGAGGATGTGGAGAAATTGGAATCCTCAAACACTGCTGCTGGGAATGTAAAATGGTATAGCCACTTTGGAATAGTCTGGCAGTTCCTCAGAAAGTTAAACATACTTACCATTTGATACAGCAATTCCTTCCTAAGTATATAAAGAGAAATAAAAACCCTTGTATGCAGAATACATCATGAGAAACTCTGGGGTGGAAGAAGCACAAGCTGGAATCAAGATTGTCAGAAGAAATATCAATAACCTCAGATATGCAGATGACACCACCCTTATGGCAGAAAGTGAAGAGGAACTAAAAAGCCTCTTGATGAAAGTGAAAGAGAGTGAAAAAGTTGGCTTAAAGCTCAACATTTAGAAAACTAAGATCAAGGCATCTGGTCCCATCACTTCATGGGAAATAGATGGGGAAACAGTGGAAACAGTGTCAGACGTTATTTCTGGGGGCTCCAGAATCACTGCAAATGGTGATTGCAGCCATGAAATTAAAAGACACTTACTCCTTGGAAGGAAAGTTATGACCAACCTAGATACCATATTCAAAAGCAGAGATATTACTTTGCCAACAAAGGCCCATCTAATCAAGGCAGTAGTTTTTCCAGTGGTCATGTATGGATATGAGAGTTGGTCTGTGAAGAAAGCTGAGCGCTGAAGAATCGATGCTTTTGAACTGTGATATTAGAAAAGACTCTTGAGAGTCCCTTGGACTGCAAAGAGATCCAACCAGTCCATTCTAAAGATCAGCCCTGGGTGTTCTTTGGAAGGAATGATGTTCAAGCTGAAACTCCAGTACTTTGGCCACCTCATGCGAAGAGTTGACTCATTGGAGAAGACTTTGATGCTGGGAGGGACTGGGGGCAGGAGGAAAAGGGGATGACAGAAGATGAGATGGCTGGATGGCATCACTGACTCAATGAAAGTGAGTGTGAGTGAACTCTAGGAAATGGTGATGGACAGGGAGGCCTGGTGTGCTGCGATTCATGGGGTCACAAAGAGTTGGACATGACTGAGCGACTGAACTGAACTGACACATAAATTAATGTTCATAGTTTATGAACGAGGTTATTAATGTTCATACATGAATATTCATAGTTCGTTATAGGTAAATGGTGAAAAGCATCCAAATGTAAAGCAGCTGGTGAATGGATGAAAAAATGTGGTATATCCATACAGTGGAGTATTTTTTGGCCATAAAAAGGGATGAAGCACTGATAGCACAGATGAACCTTGAAAACATTATGGTAAATAAGTCAGTGACAAAAGGCCATATATGATTCCATTTATATGAAATATCCCAGACAGGTAAATCTACAGAGAAAGAAAAGTTGACTAGTTCCTTCTTAAGAGCAAGGTGGTGGTGTAGGGATTGGGCCACGACAGTTAAGTCATGATGAAAATGTTCTAAAATTGACTGTAGTCATGGATGTACAACTCTTTCAGTGTACTAAAAGTCACTGAACTGTACATTTGAAATAGGTGAATCATATTTAAAAAGTTATTACTAAATGTCAGGCCACACATGGCAGGGGAGCTGCATCTGTTCCAACTACACTCTTTCAAGCCAAAGTTCATAGGTAACACTGGGGCTAGAGAAATGGCACCATAAATCACTAGTATAAAGGGCTCACTTGTCTGAAGTACCCTAGTCATTTAGTCCAGTTTACTGAACATAGTTGTTCAGGGGTTTCAAACAGGACACCTTTAACATTTAGTGTTTTCTGAGGTTAACACAATTGCAGGCTGACCGCTTCTCTGTCGTTGAAGACAACACTGTGTTGTTGAGATTGGCTGATGTCCCTCCTACACCTGAATTTCAATTACAGTTGTCTTGATGTCTGTATGTATGTGTGTGCTCAGGTGTGTCCGATTCTTTGCAACCCCATGGACTGTAGCCTGCCAGGCTCCACCAGTCCATGGGATTTTCCTGGTAAGAATACTGGAGTGCATTGCTATTTCCTGCTCCAAGGGATCTCAAAGGATCTTCCTGACCCAGGATCGAACTTGCCTCTCCTGCATTGGCAGGCAGATTCTTTACCACTGGCGCCACCTGGGAAGACCAAAATTGTCTTTCCTTACTGTAATAAAGTGCTTTACCATGAGTAGCTCCGTTGCTTAAGTACTTTGTAGAATATTTGGGGATGAAATTGAAGATGTTACCAATTTAAATATTCTTGGCATGATCTGCAACCTGAATGGATTTAGAATTTATTTCCTCACTGAAGAAAATGGGTCAAGCCATAAAACTTGTGGCCGTACAGGTCACCAATTACTGTTACTGTTGTACACTTGCAACATGTCACCCGCGCTGGTGGTATGAAGTGCAAGAATAATTTCAAATTTGGGCGGTTGTTAATAAAACCCTGAGAAAGAGATGCTATGATGGTTACTTTTTATGTGTCAGTTATGACTGGGCTAAGGGATACCCAGATAGCTGGTAAAACATTATTTCTGAGTATATCTGTGAGGGTGCTTCTGGAACAGACTAGCATCTAAATCAGTAGACTGAATGAAGATGGCCCTTGCCAAGGTAGGTGGGCATCATTCAATCCGTTTATAGACTTAAAATACAACAAAAAGGTAGAGGTAGGGCACATTTGCTCTCTCAAGCTGGAATGTTCATTTTCAACTGCCCTCTGATGCTGGAGCTCCTGGTTTTGGGGCCTTTAACCTTTTGGACTTATAGCAGCGTCTTCCCTGTTCTCAGGTCTTCGAATGTGGGCTGCGTGTGACACCCTCAACTTCCCTTAGTCTCAGGCTTTTAGACTCACACTGTGCACCACCGACTTTCTTGGTTCTCCAGTTTTGCAGACCTTGGTTCTCTAGATTGCAGATCGGGTGACTTCTCCACCTCCATAACCATGTAAACCAACTTGTGGAACAATTCATTTACATGTACATATCCACATATATCCTATTGGTTCTGATTCTGTAGAATGCCCTAATACAAGTATTCAAAAATTACAGATGTTGGATTCTGTTTGCTTTTAATATCATCGTTTTTCACTGTCAAGGAAGTGCTGAACATGGTGTAGTTCATGAGGTAGCAGTATTCTCAACATGGTTGGCCCAGGGTTTCATTGGGAAATCTTAAGTCCTGACCTGACAGCTATTAAATTCCAAGTTTGTGCTTGAACAAGTGACTGAAAGAAGAACGATATGACCAACAGCAAATAAGCTTTTATTAATAAAGCAGAAAACTGAGTTCAATGAAATGTTTTTTTTTTTTCCATGCACTTAATCTGACCATACGCCAGAGAAATTATTCTTTATGAGAACTTAGGTGAGAACTGTCAATAAGCCAGTTCTGTCAAATATGGCACACTGGAATATCTAATAAAGTTAGGTAAATGAAATTAAGAAGAGAACAAATTAAATATTAAAAATCACAGGAATTGCTCCTTCAAATATCTGGGGCCTCCTTTAATAGTCTTCAGTGTAGCTCACGGGCAATCATCAACGCAGTTCAACCATACTGCACAACTCCCAAAGGGAAAAACTGAGGGAACTCATGGGTGATCTTCACAGCCTCATTGTAAAGCCCAAGATCTGAAAGAAACAGGTTAGCAAACATTTAATCTACAGTGGACAGCTGTGACATCAATTATTATTTAAGGAGTTCTACTTGTTTCTCTTTTCTCTCCCTTTTAGAGAACTTATTTTCACAATCCATTTGGCAAAACTGTGATATGGGTCATATTTATTTAAGTACAGTTCCCCAAAATAAAAGTCACGCAGTAGAACTGCCATGATTTCCAAAATTCATGGAGTGTAACTTCCATTTTGACTTCCATCGTGCAGGCACCAATCTTGCCTGGCTGTGATTTAGGTGTTGTACATTATTTGATGCCTTTCTATATTAAAATCAAATAAAAAAAGTATTAACAGTATTTTTGTTTACTGTTTTAAAAAATTCTCTTTCCACAAATATTAATCTTCACTGTGTTTCTTACATACAGAAGTATTATTTAGAAGTAGGCTAAAATGTCCTAGCATTTTCCTTTGGGATCAGAAAGTAATACGGAAATTCAAACTGTAGCAGGACAGAAACTCAAGACCAAGACATCGCAAGTTAAAAATAAAGTTGTTTCCCTCCTAATTACATGAATTACAGAATGTTTTATTTACCAAAAGGATGATTATCTTCCTTAAACTGGACGTAAGATGCACACATAATGGTTGCCTTGGTGGTTACTCTTCCGACTACTTCCACGATTCCAGAGATTTCTTCATCAAGCTAACACAAAGAACAAAATGCCAACTTGGTGTTATCACATTTTCAGCTGATAAATTAACATGGAAAATTGTTTTAGATTTTACTAATCTTTCATTTCATGTAGCAAAATAATTTTAAGGTTTATCAACGCAAAAATGGAATTGTAACTTGTTAAAAATGTTTGAGTACTTATTACTGTCAGCATGTCACCAGTCCAGTAACCTTTAGTAGTGGCTTCAGGTCTAAAGCTACAGTTAAATGTTTAAGTTGAAGACAAAAATCACTTAAACATACTGAGACTGTTCAGTATTTCCACAAGGAGTAATTTGTTTAAAAGCACTCATTGAAAGGAACTTTCTATTATGTGTATTTGTACAGTGAGTTCTGTATGCATTAACCAAACAGCACACACATCTGTCTTCATAAGACAAAGTGTACCACAAACATAAACTGTAAAAGCAAGTGACAACTGAAAAATAAATGTAAACAAAAATAGAGAATTGAATTTAAAAAAATGTGAAACTACTGAGAAAGGAAAAGTGATTTTAAAATAATTTTTTTCTTAAGTTATTTTCTGGTCTTTCATAAGGAATGAGTTTTCAGCATTTACTTAAAAATGACAGAGCCCCAAAAATCACTGGTTAGAAAAGTAAAGGGAAATGTAAAAGCAAGACACAAATTTTATTTGAGAGAAGTGTGATGAGCTGGTCCTTTATATGTCCACTCCAAGAATAAGAAACATCAGCAACAAACCAAATAGGATGAAGAATTAATTATACACAGAATTAATACTTAAACATACAGGCTCCATCAACTCAATAGTTCCATTTTTTCCTTCACCATCTGAAAGAATAAACATTTTCCCAGTGGGATGAATCTGAAAAAGAAACACATAATTTTTTTTAAAGTCCATATAAACCTCTTAAAAAGACTAGAAGTTTGACAAAAGATGAGCAGATGGACCCACACTTAGTGCACACAAAGCAATTCTTTTGAGCAGTTTAACTAGTTCACATTGTCTTGTGTTACTATACCTGATCAAACAATGCCTAAATTCGAACTTTAGATAAACAACAATTACCTTTTCAGTGCAAATGTGTCCCGTTATTTTTATTTGCTAAATCTGGCAACCCATATTTAGATCTAAGAACAAATTAAGATATAAGAACAAATTAGAAATAAGAACAAATTAAGGAGAGTTCATATTATCTAACAGTGAGATCTACTGGCATCCATGATTTACACAGTATATCTCACAGAGGGTATGTTAAAAAAAAATTAGACATGAGGAAGTAAAGAGAAACTAGTTATTAGAACATCTGGGTTCTACTCCCGAGACACAGCTGCAAAGAGTGCAGTCAGATCTGGTTTGAATGCCAGCTTTGCTACTTGCTGTGGCCTTAAGCACTTTTTAACCAGATGCCACTCCTACCCAATTTCCATAACTGTGAAGTCCAAATACCCCTATTGCAAGAAGATAATGTGACTGAAATAAACTAGTAAAAAACTTTGATATAAAAGTTTTCTCGGTTCCCTGATCCTGAGCCTTCGGGCCTGTTTCTCACCAGTAGGATGAGGGGCTGCGCTCTTAACACTTTGGGTAAGATAAACTGGCACTGGATCAGTAAAATACAATCAAGCAATGTTTCACAGAAAAGCGACTTCAACGATAAAACGAGGTTTGAGAAAAGAGGAAACAACAGAAAAGAAGAAAACAAGAAAACTGCACTAGTTGTCAAGGCCGGCTAACAGAAAATAGATGGAATTTTGTCTATAATTTCAAGTAAAAAACGAGGGCGGGACACTAGAACGGAGCGCGTTCGAAAACTTCACGATTCCGCGCGCTAAGAGCCAAAAATTGGGCTGCAGTGGTCAAAACGTGTCCAAGAAGGTCCGTTGCGAGAAATAAAGCAATCCGGGGCGCAGTGATGCTTTCTCTCTTCCACCCTCCGTTACCTACCCTGGGGCCGCCAGCCCGACGGCCACGGGGCCCCTCCACCCAAAAAGCCCAGAGCGGTGAGCGCGCGCACCTTCTCCAGCCTC
>SJYC01050986.1:0-29746 GCA_006408675.1 Madoqua kirkii | reverse complement strand
TTGTTTCTCTTTTCTCTCCCTTTTAGAGAACTTATTTTCACAATCCATTTGGCAAAACTGTGATATGGGTCATATTTATTTAAGTACAGTTCCCCAAAATAAGTCACGCAGTAGAACTGCCATGATTTCCAAAATTCATGGAGTGTAACTTCCATTTTGACTTCCATCGTGCAGGCACCAATCTTGCCTGGCTGTGATTTAGGTGTTGTACATTATTTGATGCCTTTCTATATTAAAATCAAATAAAAAAAGTATTAACAGTATTTTTGTTTACTGTTTTAAAAAATTCTCTTTCCACAAATATTAATCTTCACTGTGTTTCTTACATACAGAAGTATTATTTAGAAGTAGGCTAAAATGTCCTAGCATTTTCCTTTGGGATCAGAAAGTAATACGGAAATTCAAACTGTAGCAGGACAAAAACTCAAGACCAAGACATCGCAAGTTAAAAATAAAGTTGTTTCCCTCCTAATTACATGAATTACAGAATGTTTTATTTACCAAAAGGATGATTATCTTCCTTAAACTGGACGTAAGATGCACACATAATGGTTGCCTTGGTGGTTACTCTTCCGACTACTTCCACGATTCCAGAGATTTCTTCATCAAGCTAACACAAAGAACAAAATGCCAACTTGGTGTTATCACATTTTCAGCTGATAAATTAACATGGAAAATTGTTTTAGATTTTACTAATCTTTCATTTCATGTAGCAAAATAATTTTAAGGTTTATCAACGCAAAAATGGAATTGTAACTTGTTAAAAATGTTTGAGTACTTATTACTGTCAGCATGTCACCAGTCCAGTAACCTTTAGTAGTGGCTTCAGGTCTAAAGCTACAGTTAAATGTTTAAGTTGAAGACAAAAATCACTTAAACATACTGAGACTGTTCAGTATTTCCACAAGGAGTAATTTGTTTAAAAGCACTCATTGAAAGGAACTTTCTATTATGTGTATTTGTACAGTGAGTTCTGTATGCATTAACCAAACAGCACACACATCTGTCTTCATAAGACAAAGTGTACCACAAACATAAACTGTAAAAGCAAGTGACAACTGAAAAATAAATGTAAACAAAAATAGAGAATTGAATTTAAAAAAATGTGAAACTACTGAGAAAGGGAAAAGTGATTTTAAAATAATTTTTTTCTTAAGTTATTTTCTGGTCTTTCATAAGGAATGAGTTTTCAGCATTTACTTAAAAATGACAGAGCCCCAAAAATCACTGGTTAGAAAAGTAAAGGGAAGTGTAAAAGCAAGACACAAATTTTATTTGAGAGAAGTGTGATGAGCTGGTCCTTTATATGTCCACTCCAAGAATAAGAAACATCAGCAACAAACCAAATAGGATGAAGAATTAATTATACACAGAATTAATACTTAAACATACAGGCTCCATCAACTCAATAGTTCCATTTTTTCCTTCACCATCTGAAAGAATAAACATTTTCCCAGTGGGATGAATCTGAAAAAGAAACACATAATTTTTTTTAAAGTCCATATAAACCTCTTAAAAAGACTAGAAGTTTGACAAAAGATGAGCAGATGGACCCACACTTAGTGCACACAAAGCAATTCTTTTGAGCAGTTTAACTAGTTCACATTGTCTTGTGTTACTATACCTGATCAAACAATGCCTAAATTCGAACTTTAGATAAACAACAATTACCTTTTCAGTGCAAATGTGTCCCGTTATTTTTATTTGCTAAATCTGGCAACCCATATTTAGATCTAAGAACAAATTAAGATACAAGAACAAATTAGAAATAAGAACAAATTAAGGAGAGTTCATATTATCTAAAAGTGAGATCTACTGGCATCCATGATTTACACAGTATATCTCACAGAGGGTATGTTAAAAAAAAATTAGACATGAGGAAGTAAAGAGAAACTAGTTATTAGAACATCTGGGTTCTACTCCCGAGACACAGCTGCAAAGAGTGCAGTCAGATCTGGTTTGAATGCCAGCTTTGCTACTTGCTGTGGCCTTAAGCACTTTTTAACCAGATGCCACTCCTACCCAATTTCCATAACTGTGAAGTCCAAATACCCCTATTGCAAGAAGATAATGTGACTGAAATAAATTAGTAAAAAACTTTGATATAAACGTTTTCTCGGTTCCCTGATCCTGAGCCTTCGGGCCTGTTTCTCACCAGTAGGATGAGGGGCTGCGCTCTTAACACTTGGGTAAGATAAACTGGCACTGGATCAGTAAAATACAATCAAGCAATGTTTCACAGAAAAGCGACTTCAACGATAAAACGAGGTTTGAGAAAAGAGGAAACAACAGAAAAGAAGAAAACAAGAAAACTGCACTAGTTGTCAAGGCCGGCTAACAGATAATAGATGGAATTTTGTCTATAATTTCAAGTAAAAAACGAGGGCGGGACACTAGAACGGAGCGCGTTCGAAAACTTCACGATTCCGCGCGCTAAGAGCCAAAAATTGGGCTGCAGTGGTCAAAACGTGTCCAAGAAGGTCCGTTGCGAGAAATAAAGCAATCCGGGGCGCAGTGATGCTTTCTCTCTTCCACCCTCCGTTACCTACCCTGGGGCCGCCAGCCCGACGGCCACGGGGCCCCTCCACCCAAAAAGCCCAGAGCGGTGAGCGCGCGCACCTTCTCCAGCCTCCCTACGAAGCAGACCGGCTGGTCGATGAACTGAGCTAGCATGCTGGCGTTGATGCGCGCCTTGGGCAACTCCATCACGTCCACCATGATTGCAACTCAAGGCAGGCAGCCGGCGGGAAACAAGCCGACCACTGAGCCTGTGCTCCCAGCTGACGTCTACGGGGCGGATTCCCCCGGATCCAATCGGCGGAGACCAGCATTCTCGCTGCGCCAATCAAACGTGCCGATATCTCGATGGCACTCGAGCAGTCTGGGACAGCGGGGAAGGCAGGGATGCGTCCGGAAGTGGGGACCGGCTGCTTAGTGACGCGAAGCGTCCCGGAAGTTACCCGGGTTCTCTGCGAGGCGCGCTTAGGGGCAGGGCTTGAATGGGGCGGGGCTGAGGCTCCCTCCTTCTGAGACCTTGGTTCTTGCTGCGGCTGAACCCCGGAAGCAAGGTGGCGGGCTTCGGTGCCAGTACGACGGGGGACTTCGGCGCGAGCATAAGGTATCTCTTCTCGCGGAAGTCGCTGCATCCTCACGGCTGCCGTTTCTCCACGGACTTGTATGCGGGAGAGGCGGGAATCGGTTTCGGACCTGCGCCACTAGCTGTCTGTTTCCCCAGTTCTCCGGCAAGGGAAACTCGGGGTTCATGCTGAAATCTGGGAAACTGGTCTCATTTTGACCCTCTCTCTCTTAGAGCTAGGAAGTGGGGTCCCCAGTGATTTTCATCGCCTTCGGGAAGCTCCTGCAGCTCGGTGGCCAAGGGTCGTTGATTTTCTGCCCTAGCTGCGTCACTTTCCAACGTCAATTTCACCACCTGTGAGAGGAGGGGCCGCGACCCTTTCTGGTCCCGACATTCTGGCCACACTGGAGGTGCGGGTTTTCTCACCTCACCTCCGTGTCAGGAGCGAATTGAAGCGTTTGGGAGTAGGTGAGGGAACGATCACTGGACTGAGAGGAGATGGATTCAAATAACTCCTAGATCCTTAGCAGGTGCGCTTCTTCCCGAGACACGATTTCCCTCTCCGCAGAATGAGGTTGCTGCTGCTAAGTCGCTTCAGTCGTGTCCGACTCTGTGCGACCCCGTAGACGGCAGCCCACCAGGCTCCCCCGTCCCTGGGATCCTCCAGGCAAGAACACTGGAGTAGGTTGTCATTTCCCTCTCCAATGCATGAAAGTGAAAAGTGAAACTGAAGTCGCTCAGTCGTGTCCGACTCCTAGCGACCCCACGGACTGCAGCCCACCAGGCTCCTCCGTCCATGGGATTTGCCAGGCAAGAGCACTGGCTGCTGCTGCTAAGTCGCTTCAGTTGTATCCGACTCTGTGCGACCCCACAGACGGCAGCCGATCAGGCTCCCCCGTCTCTGGGATTCTCCAGGCAAGAACACTGGAGTGGGTTGCTATTGCCTTCTCCGCAGAATGAGGTTCAGTTCAGTCGCTCAGTCGTGTCCGACTCTTTGCAACCCCATGAATTGCAGCACCCCAGGCCTCCCTGTCCATCACCAACTCCCGGAGTTCACTCAGACTCACGTCCATCGAGTCAGTGATGTCTGGCATCCAGTCTTCTCATCCTCGGTCGTCCCCTTCTCCTGCCCCAATCCCTCCCAGCATCAGTCTTTTCTAATGAGTCAACTCTTCTCACGAGGCGACCAAAGCACTGGAGTTTCAGCTTTAGCATCGTTCCTTCAAAGAACACCTAGGAATTAGGTTGCTGCTGCTAAGTCGCTTCAGTCGTGTCCGACTCTGTGCGACCCCACAGACGGCAACCCACTAGGCAAGAACACTGGAGTGGGTTGCCATTTCCGTCTCCAATGCATGAAAGTAAACAGTGAAATTGAAGTCAGGTAACTTTAGTTGCAAGGTCCCAGCTGATTTAAGTTTTGTCTATATGATTCAGGGACCCTTCTCAATTCCCAGTAATTTTCCCTATTGCTTTTCACACCTCAGGATTCTGGAGGGGAGATCATGTGTGAAAGACAACCTGTTTCCGGGAGATTTGGCTAGGGGTGGGAGGTGGTGGGGGACGGGGAGGGGTAATTCTTGAATCTGTTGTTGGGGTTATGTCGCTGTTGATTTTCAGGCCTTTATCCTACGGGATTTGGTACCTGCCTTGCCAGGGATATTCCAGAGTGAGTGCTCATAAAAATACCTGCCAGGGATGCTCCAGAAGTTGGAGAAGTTTTTTTTAATTGGGATATTATTATTTTCTAGGAAACTGAATCCATAAATTAGCCTAAAACCATTCGGGTACCTATCTAGTCTATCGGGTTTAGTCCCACAGTTGCCTTAAGCTAAGAAGATCCTGTTTGGGATACCATACAGCACTTTAAGATGTACATCTGATATCTTAATCAAAGCTTAGTTCGCCTCTCTGTTTATTTAGCAACTTAGTAACTATGTACAAATTCTTACCCTTTAAGGTTGCTGTTACTAAGACAAGTTTAAAGGATTTCGTTAGCAGAAATAGGGTGAATGTCAGTTGGTATATAAGAAAGTGGTTGCAAGTCAGTAGAGTCTGTGCAAAGCCTTCACATCTTTTGCTCTTCAGAGATGTTTGGAAACCAAGTTGATTGCGTTATACAGGGAAGAGTACACATGAATGTCTTTAATAGCATTTTTTTTTTTTAAGAGCAGACCCTAAAGTGCCAGATCTCAATCGCAATTTTATAGCAATGAAAAAAACCACTTTTACCTACCAAGAGCTTTTTTTTTTTTAATAGGGAGATGAGCAAGAAGATATTTTCAAATAGCTTCTTGGATATTTTTTCATGCACTTAAAATTTATTGTGTAATATCTCATGCACAGAGAAAAGAGTATATCCAACTGATATGTATAGTTTCCAGAGAAATGAGATGAACCCAGTTGGACCTCTCATTTAGCTAAAGAAATGGAACTTCACCAGTTAGGGATTGTCACTTCCTCAGTTGAAGTCCTTCTCTCACCCAGCTAGAAATAAACACTGTCTTGAAATATGTATTAAGCACTTTTTTTTTCTATATAATTTTATCATATATGTAGCTGTTTCTAAACAGGTGGTACCAATTTATCTCTTGTCAGGAGTAGATGTTGGGAAATCAGCCACGTAGTCCCCATTCCAAATCCAAAAAAGTGGACACACAAAGGGTCTGTCTTCATGGACTCAGCTCCCTTTAAAGAGCTTTCCTGGAAGTCCTTCACAACTTGACTTTCTACTTACTAGGTTAGGGACTTTTCCTTTTATTCCTAGTTTGATAAAAGTTTTAATTGAGTTGTTATGAAATTTGATTAAATGAATTTTTTTGCATTGAGATGATTGAATATATTTTCAGTGTTGAATAACATTCGAGTTCCTGGAAGAAGTACAACTTGGTTATAATACATTATCTTTTATTCTCTATTCTTGGGTTTGATTTGCTATTGTTTTGTTTAAAATGATTTTTGCATTCATGTTCATGAATGAGATTGGCCTGTAGTTTTTCTTTCTTGTGTAGTCTTTGTGAGATTCTGGTATTATTTAATATTAGCATTGCAGTAGTCTCATGAAATAAGTTGTGGAATGTTTTCTGTATTCTCTAGGGTTTTATGTAAAACTGGGGACACCTGTTTTTGGTGTTAGGCAAAACTCACCTGTAAAACATTCTGGGTTTGGTATAGTTATCTTCTGCTGCTGCTGCTAAGTCACTTCAGTCGTGTCCAACTCTGCGGGACCCCATAGACGGCAGCCCACCAGGTTCCCCCGTCCCTGGGATTCTCCATGCAAGAACACGGGAGTGGGTTGCCATTTCCTTCTCCAATGCATGAAAGTGAAAAGCGAAAGTGAAGTTGCTCAGTCGTGTCCGACTCTTCGCAACCCCATGAACTGCAGCCCACCAGGCTCCTCTGTCCATGGGATTTTCCAGGCGAGAGTAGATAGTTATCTTCTACTGTTGCTTAGTTCTTATGTCTGACTCTTTCAGGACCCCATGGGCTATAGCCCACCAGGCCTCTCTATCTATGGGGTTTTCCAGGGAAGAATCCTGAAGTGGGTTGCTATTTCCCCTCCAGGGAATCTCCTGACCCAGGGATCTAACCCACGTTATCTTAACATTGGCAGGTGGATTCTTTATCATTGAGTCACCAGGGAAGCCCATAATTAACTGTACCTGCTGCCTTGGGCATAGCCCACAAATGTTCCTAAGTAGATTTAAATAAAGTCTAAGTATTTTCTGGTGTCTTACATACTCTCTGATTCAAGGGTTGTTTTTGTTTCCAAATATATAGATTTTGGGCTTCCTTGGTGGCTCAGTGGTAAAGAATCTGCTTCCAATTGGGGAGACTTGGATTCCATCCCTAGGTGGGGAAGGTTCCCTGAAGGAGGAAATGGCAGCCCACTCCAGTATTCTTGCCTGAAGAATTCCATGGACAGAGGAGCCTGGTGGACTACAGGCCATAGGGTCTCAAAGAGTTTGACACAACTGAACAGCTGAACACACACATAAAGGTTTTACTTATTAGTCATTTTGTTGTTAATTTATAGTGTAAGTTGCATTATCCTCAGATGGTATGGTCTGATACTGTGAAAGTATGAGGCTTGCTTAAGACTTATGAAGTATATGGACAGCTTTTTGCACAGGATTCATGTATTCTTGGGAAAATTTTGTGTTTTCCAGTTACTGGATCAAGCTTGTTAACTGCAGTGTTCAGCTGTTTCTACTTTTGTTTGATTAATGTCTCAATTATAGAGATAATTGCAGATGGTAGCATTGGCAATTTCTGCTTGAACTTCTGACAACTTGTGTTATATATTTTTGAAGATGTGTCTTTTAGTACACACAGATGAAGATTATGAAGGAAAATGGTGCAGTGAAGTGGTGACTATTTCCAATCATGCTTTTTGCCTTAAAGTTAATTTTGTTGCTAATACTGTTGATACACTGTCTTTCTTTTGGTTAAATGTTCTGTTGTCTCTTTTTCTGTCCTATACTGCACCTAAGGGAGGCAAGACTTTTGAGCTTTAGTGTTCATTTCCTCATCTCTTTGATGGCTTATTGGAGTGCTGACCTGGTAAGTCTTAGCTCAGAGAGGGAGCAAGTTGATAGCACATTACTGACAAGGGGATTTTGGTAGAAACTGATGTCTGTGGCTGGCAATTTATGTAAGTAAATATTGAAACATCTCCAGTCAATAATATTCAGGTAACAAAAGGCATATTAATGTCTCTGGTCAATAATTTGATGCCAGCCTGTGAGCCCAGCAGTTCCTCCCTAACATGTGCTTCACGAACCAGTAAGCTTCCATTTGGACAGAATTTCCCAAATGTGTGGAGGTTGGATTTTTATTTTTTTCAAATTGTAGTTGTATACTTGACTTACAGTATAGTTAGTTTCAGATGTACGAAGTGACTCGGTTTTATATTCTTTTCAGAATCTTTTCCATTGTAAGTTATTGCAAGATATTAAATGTGGTTCCCTCTGTGTGTGGGTGTGCTTAGTCACTCAGTTGTGTCTGACTCTTTGCAACCCCATGGATAGTAGCCTGCAGGCTCCTCCTTCCATGGGAGTCTCCAGGCAAGAATACGGGAGTGGGTTGCCATTCCCTCCTCCAGGGGATCTTCCCAGCCCAGGGATCAAACCCAGGTCTCCTGCATTGCAGGCGAATTCTTTACTGTCTGAACCACCAGAGAAACCCATAGTTCCCTGTGCTATACAGTAAATCTCTGTTGTGTCTGTTAATCCCATATTTCTAATTTATCCCGACTCACTCCCTTCTCCCCTTTGTTAACCATAAGATCATTTTCTATGCCTGTGAGTCGGTTTCTGTTCTGTATATATAATTTTGGATTATTTTTTTGGTGGCACGTGAGTGATGTCATATAGTATTTGTCTTTCTCCGTCTGACTTCACTGACGGTGACATTCTCTACGTCCATCTCTGTTGCTTCTAGTGGCAATATTTCATTCTTTTTCTGTGACCGAGTGATAGTCGACTGTGTGTACATGTGCATACGCACACCATCTCTTTTAAAGCCGGCCGTCTGTTGATGGGCCCTGGGGTTGTTTCCATGCCTTTCCTATTGTAAATAGTGGTGCTGTGAACGTTGCTGTGCATGTATCTTTTCCAATGAAAGTTTTCATCTTTTCTGGATATATGCTCAGGAGGGGATTGCTGGATCATATGATAATTTTAATTTGGTTTTTTAAGGACTCTCTGTACTGTTTTTCATAGTGGCTGCACCAGTTTACATTCCCACCAACCATGTTCTCCACACCCTCCCCAGCATTTTTTTTTTTTTTGTAGACCTTTTGATGATGGCCATTCCGACTGGTGTGGAGTCCACCATTCCTTATGGTTTTGAATTGCATTTCTCTAAACATTAGCTATGTTGAGCAGCTTTTCATGTGTCTTTTGGCCATCTGTATGTCTTCTTTAGAAAAATATTTATTTAGGTCTTCTGACCATTTATTGGTTGGGAGATTTGTCTTTTCAATATGAGTTATATGACCTGTTTGTATATTTTGGATATTGACTCCTTGTTTGTCAGATTGTTTGCAAATGTCTTCTCCCATTCCGTATGTTGGACTTCCCTCGTGGCTCAGATGGTAAAGGGTCTGTCTACAATGCAGGAGATGTGGGTTTGATCCCTGGGTTGGGAAGATCCCCTGGAGAAGGAAATGGCAATCCACTCTAGCACTATTGCCTGGAAAATCCCATGGACCAAGGAGACTGGTGGGCTACAGCCCATGGGGTCACAAAGAGTCAGACACAACTGAGCGACTTCAGTTCACTTCACTTCCTTTGCTGTGCAAAAGTTCTTAAGTTTGATTAGGCCCCATTTGTTTATTTTTGCTTTTATTTCTTATGCCTTGGAAAACTGATCTAAGAAAATATTGGTACAATTTATATAAGAGAATGTTTCACCTATGTTCTGTTCTAGGGGTTTTATGGTATCATGTCATATTAAGGTCTTTAAACCATTTAGAGTTTATTTTTGTATATGGTGTGAGGGAGTATTCTGATTTCATTGACTTGTATGTAACTTTCCCAGCACCATTTGTTGAAGAGAATTTCTTTTCTTCATGGTATATTCTTGCCTCCTTTATTGAAGATGAATTGATTGTAGATGTGGGTTTATTTCTGGGCCCTCTGTTCTGTTCCAGTGATCTGCATGTCTGTTTTTGTGCCAATACCATGCTGTTTTGATTACTGTAGCTTTGTAGTATAATACAGTCTGGAAAGATTATGTTGGAGAAGGCAGTGGCACCCCACTCCAGTACTCTTGCCTGGAAAATTCCATGGACGGAGGAGCCTGGTAGGCTGCAGTCCATGGGGTCGCAGAGAGTCGGACACGACTTAGAGACTTCACTTTCACTTTTCACTTTCATGCATTGGAGAAGGAAATGGCACCCCACTCCAGTGTTCTTGCCTGGAGAATCCCAGGGACAGGGGAGCCTGGTGGGCTGCTGTCTATGGGGTCGCACAGAGTCGGACACGACTGAAGCGACTTAGCAGCAGCAGCAGCAGCAGCAGCAGACAGGTTATGTGGAAGCTGGATTCTTTTTTCTGAGAACGCTAGTGTTTGATGGATCACAAGTTCTTTGCCACTTTGCTTGTTATGGTTTTTCCAGTATACCTGGTTTGATAAATTTATGCTCTGTGCCCTTGTGGTATTTGTGTCGGTATTGGCCCGATAACTTTCAACTTTTACGTGTCCCTATGTTTTACGTGTATCTTTTGTAAACAGTGCATATACCTCGAGGTTTAGTTTTCATATCTTTTGTCCACGTACATTGATTGCCGTCACTGATGTTTTTGGATGCATTTTGGCAGTCATTTTGCACTTCTTGTGTGTTCTGCTTTTTGTTGTTGTTGTTTTCTCCTCTCTTCTGTAGATTTGACTTTTAAAATTTTTTCTGTAATTCTGTTTTATTCCTCTGGATTATATATTGTTATATATTCTTTAAAAAAAGCTTTGTTTATGGTCACCCTTTAACAAGCACATTAAAACCTAAAGTTTTCTCTGTGTCAAGATGAGAACTTGTAACTCCATGGCCCTTTTTTCAATTGTATGCTGTTGTCTGCAGTTTTAATTCTACTTTGATTTCTTTTTAGCTCCACAAATTAGGTGTTATTATATAGTTGCTCAGTGGCAAAGAATCTGCCTGCAGTGCAAGAGATGCAGGTTCAGTCCCTGGTTTGAAAAGATTCCCTGGAGAAGGAAATGGCAACCCACTCCAGTATTCTCGCCTGGGAAATCCCATGGACAGAGGAGCCTGGTGGGCTACAGTCTATGGGGTCACAAAGAGACATGACAACTAAGCATGAACACATTATCTTATGCAGTTAATATTTGTTTGGAATTGTTCATATGTATCATTTTCTTTTTATTTTTAAGACAAAGCATCCGTATTTACTTTTTATTTTTACATCTCACCTCTGTTTCTGTTGTTTTCCCCCACCTTTTTTTGAGATCCTTCTTCGGAAGTCCTTCAGTGAGAATCATTGGTAGTGTGGACATCAGTTTGTGTTTCTCTGAATATGCTGATTTCATCTTTGTTTTCAAAAGGCAGGTTTATTATCTACATGAAATTCTAAGTGGACAATTAATTTCTCTTAAGGCTACTCTGGTACTGTTTTACTGTTAATTTGCTTTTCATTTAAATTGTATTTTGTTACAAGCTTTCATGTCTGTATCTGCTTGATCTTCAGTTTGTGATGTGTACTGATGAAGAATCCTTTTAGTTTTGTGGTGCATATGTTGTGCTTTGTGAATCTGATAATCTTGTCTTGATCAGCACTGGGACATTTTCAACCATTATATTTTTGAATATTGTTTCTCTCTTATTCTCTAGCTCCTTCTGGAATTTCAGTTAGAAGTAAGAAGTAAGGGTGTGCTCTTGACCTTTGTTTTATGATTCAGTGGTTTTGATTCTTTGAATTCTGGAGAACTTTTTCAGATCTTCCAGTTTACTAATTCTGTATGCAGTTGTGACTCATCTGCTATAATTTCGATAGTGGTGTTTTCCTTAGAAGTTCTGTTTGGTTCTTTATACACATTTTAGTTGTTATTTGATACTCTTTTGTCATAGTTTCAGGTCTCCCTTTATTTCTTCATATTTCATAGAGTGTAAGGTGAGTCTGTTTAGAGTCTGGTTTTGATACCCACAGTCTTAATAGGTCTGATGCTGTAGAGGTTTTTGATTGTTTGACTCTTCCTTACTGTGGCTTGTATCTTTATTTGTATAGTTTTTATTTTTATTATGAACTCATGTTTCTTGGAACTTTTTTTGTTGACTTTTTTGAGGTTTAGTTTGGAGGTGTTGTCCTCCAGGGAAGATCTGTGTTTCCTCCTTCCAAGGTTGCTGGCTCCAGACTTTGTCCTTGTTCCCTGTGGCGGCAGTGGCGGTTTAGTCACTAAGTCATGTCCAGCTTTTGCGACTCCATGCACTGTAGCCCACCAGGCTCCTCTGTCCACAGGATTCTCCCTGTGAGACCTGGAAAATTAAAACCCAGGCTTTTAGCCATTAGCAATCAGTAATGCCTGCAAAGAAAATGTTACTTACAGTCCTTGCATATAACCTTGTGGATTTATAGATTCTTGTGTTTTCTGAGCTCTATAGTTTTCTTTATTCTTTTTTGGGGTTAGCCATATGTTAAAAATAGATATTTATATTTAAAATATTTCCACAAGTGCCCTTTTAGAGAGCCACTGTGGGGATTCTGTTAGTTGTTAAGGATGACAAAGTGTTAGTGAAAGTATAGCAGTGTGCCAAGGGGCGGCAAGAATTCAGGATGTAGGTCTGGGGTTGGTTTTTCTCCCTCGGTCTTGTCTCGTTGTTGCAGAGAATTGCAACGACAGACTGCTTACAGCTCACACAGGCATGGTTGATTAAGCAGGCAGCAGTGTTATTTTCTTGAGGTTTTTGTCTTGTTTTAACAGAGATTTGGGAGGGCTGACTACCTACAGCTCTTTAGAGCTCTCGTGTCCCTAGATGTGAGAGGGGCCAACTCCCATAGGAGTGTTCTCGAATCCTTTCGGCTTCCTTTTTTATATCTTTTATCTTTGACTCTTTATAGTCCCTGGAGCCTGATTGGTTTTGCTGGTGCAAATTAGGGCTTTTACCCGCAACCCAATAGGGCGAGTGCTGAAGGCCCGTCAGGGAAGGGGCCCTGTCTGGCTTGTTTTCTCACCAGAGTTTCTCGCTCCAGCCTGAGGCTTCCCCGTTCTGTGGGCTTTTCCCTTTCTCTGACCCTTTTGGGGGCTTTTTCTAGTCACTATTTTTCTTTAACCACCATTTTGGACTCCTCCTTCCCTCCTCTTAACTACCTAGCAAAGGTGAGTAGACACAAGAACTTGGAATGTCTTCCTCATATGCCATGCGGAGTTTAGCTTAGTGGTGAGGCTGGCGGATCAAGGGGTGAAGTTTGACATTTTAGGTTGAATATTCTGGGTTCATGATGATGAATAGCTTGAAATACAGTAATCAAGGTGCTTTTGGTACAAGAAATATGACCTCTTTAAATCAGCTTTAACTCTTTTTTTTTATTAATTGTGGTAGAATGTACGTAACAAGATTTTACATTTTAACCATTTTTAATTGGATGGCTCAGCGACATTCGGTATATTCACATCGTGTGCAATACTGCTGTCATCCAGCTCCTGAACTTTGCCATCATCGCAGACTGAAATTCCGAGCGATTTAACCATTGGTGAATTTGATTACTCCAGGTACCTCCTGTAAGTAGAATGACACAGTACTTGTTCTTTCCTATCTGGCTTATTTCATTTGGTGTCTTCAAGGTTCTTCTATATTGTAGTAGGTATCAGAGTTTCATTTCTTTTAATGCTGAATTATAGTCC
Organism: Madoqua kirkii; assembly: GCA_006408675.1. NCBI lineage: Eukaryota > Metazoa > Chordata > Mammalia > Artiodactyla > Bovidae > Madoqua > Madoqua kirkii. Next base: position 16,317 of record SJYC01050986.1, on the reverse strand, counting down.
ATTGTATATAGTGAATAGTACATTTTGTTTCCCCTTTCTTCTTTTGGGGTACATTTATCAAAAGGATACTGATTAGAACTTTTTTGGGTTACCTTGACTGGCCTAAAATTATTAGCCTCACAAAGGACCGGAACCATGAATAGGAAAGGTTTCAGAATCCAGGCTGTCTTTCTCTTTTTTGAAAAAATTTAATCAATTTACCGACTTGCGGCTGTGCTAGGCCTGCGTTGCTGTGCAGACCTTCTCCCGCTGCAGCGAGCTGGGGCTGCTCTCTGCTGGCGGCGCGCCTGCTCACTGGGATGGCGTGAGCAGCGGCTCCGGGGCGCCCAGGCCTCAGGAGCTGCGGCCTGAGAGCTCAGTCGCCCTCGGCCGTGTGGGGTCCCCCTGGATCAGGGGTTGAACCCACGCGGCCTGCGCTGGCAGGTTGATTCCTAACCACTGGGCCACCGGGGAGGTCCAGCGCCAGCTGATCGTCTCTCAGTTCCACACTGAGTCTCGCTTGCCCAGCCGTGTGACGTGAAGCTGGATTCTGCAAACCATTTTCCTTTGGAATATTAGGCATTCCCAGCAGAGGGCCCTGAAGGAACACTGCAAGGCTGCTTTGTCGGGAAGACCCCTCCCTCCCAGGTTCCAGACCCCATTATGACCTTTCAGCAGGAGCCCAGCTGCCTACTCAGAGGTCAGGTTGTGACCCTGAGGCCTCGCCCTGCCCAGGGCCCAGCGTCAGCCTGCTCTCTGGCGAGTTTCCTCCGCTGCCCCTGATACAGTTTCTGTCCCTCCAAGGAGGTCTGAAGCTTCATCTTTGGGGTAGGGTGCTTAACTACCTCACTGTCCACTCTTCTTCAGCCTAGAGATAGTGGCTAATTTTTTTGGCGGGGGAGGGAGCAGAGTGTGCACTGCTGTTTTTCTTTGAAATCTTCTTTTATTTCTTTGAGTATTTCCTTCCTACCAGTTAACAATTCATTGTACTGCATTTTCCCTGCTCAAGCAACTGGTGTGATTTCTATTTCTTGACTGGATCCTGACTGATACATATATATGATCATTTTGCAACGATTTATCAAGCTTTATACTTAAAGATTGTACACTTAACATATCTTACTTCTGGTGTACAATTATCTCAATTGGTAAATACACTGATACATAAGAATAAATGTTTAATGTGAATTATTAAAAAGCCATGCACATATTACCTCTCAGTTGCTGTTATAGATTGTTTCTTGCTGATTTTAAACTAGAGAGTATATTTAAGGAGTGCACATCTTGTAAACCTTTAAAATATTCAACAGTGGTCCAAGAATGCTGTTACTTTGTGGAATAAACAAAAATAAGCAACTCCTCTGCCCCCTTACAAATCTTACATGCTTGTGGAGGTAGTATCATAGTAAGGCTAAGTAACATCTGTTGTATGCTTTTAAGACTCTAAACATCTGAAAGCAGGTTTATTTCCCATTACCCCAAGATGGCACTTGGCTCATACAGGTGCTCAGCAAACATCTAATGTGAAGTAGGATATACTTCACTGACACACAGTAACTTTGGCAGGCTGTTATGCTACCGGAGTCTCCTGCCTTGCATGTGAATTCTTCACCAGCTGAGCTCTGTGTGCCAGGAAGATGACTCAGGCTTGAACACTGAAGCAATACAGCACAGAGTGAGGGATACAGACCTGGATTAAATCTTGGTACTTGATACCTGAGTGACTTCTGGAAAAATTATTCATCTGTTCCAGAGCTGTAATTTCTGTAAACATGGAAGATAAAACATGGACATAAGCATGGGAGATAAAAAAGCTTCCTGTGGTTATTTTAAGCAGTAAGTAAGATTGCATATGTAAAGCCCTGAGCACAGTGTCTTGTTACACTAAGTATTTAAATAGTAGATGGTGACGTAAGTGTTAATAGCGTGACCAAATTGTCCTAAAGTATCTGTTGGACATCTTAATATGATGAAAAGTAAGATAATGAAGGGGGATGAAAACCCCAGGGTGCTTCCCCAAAGGAGGGAAGTATGTAGGCTTGTCTGAGAGCTGAGATCATGAACCATCCGCTCGGCAGCCTTGATGGAGCTAGAACATTTTGAGGGTTGTCAGGATACTGTCTGTACTGTTCAAGAGCTTCAAGAGAATTTTCATCAGAGAGATACTCTTCCTCTTGGTCCTTGGGTCTGTATTTCCCCTTCTGTTGACTTCACTGAAGTGGGTGAGGGCGGCTTCTTCCGTCTCCTCACTGAACTTTCTGTCGCAGGCAGCTCCTTGTTTCTGTGTCTAGTCCTGAGAGATACATGGTTGCACCTGTTCCTTGCTTGTTCTGTTCCCAGGGGCTAACAGGCATCGTGTGGTTCTGCCAGGCTGAGATGGAAATTTCCATGGCACAGACTGTCCAGGTCTCTGAATGAATCAGAGAATCAGGAGCAGCTTGCCTGGAGAATCTCCATGGACAGAGGAGCCCAGCGGGCTAGCCCATAGGGTCCCAGAGAGTCACACGCGACTGAAGCGACTTAGCATGCACACACACGATTCTTCAGCCATGAAAGTAGTGTCTGTTACTTTCCCGTGTTCTGCTCATGGAGCTTTTTCTCTCTGGGACCCTGTTTTACAGAGTCGTCCTTGGGCAATTATGAGCCATTGCCCTCCTTAATTTTCCCTGTTGCTTCCCCAGGCCAATAATTACCATCTTGGAATGAGGTAGATCTCCCAGGAGAGGGGGAGGGTTAAGAAAGGGAATCCAACTTTGCCAAACTTTGGAAGGAGTTCCCATGCAGTGACCTGTCTGGCAGCCTGTCTTTTTCTGGTAGGTAGAGCTCCTGTGTTTCAGAACTAAGTTCAGGCGATGGGGGTGGGTGACGGTTCTCCCCGTCTTTGTGGTTCACTCTCCTCTTGTCGTGTGCTTGTCTCTTCACTTACTCATTCATCCGTGGATGACATTTCGGAAGATGTAACACGAGACAGTAAGTATGGTGATGAACTCTTGGGTCAGTTGAGCTTCTCAGTTGCGCAGTTCATGGACCTTTGACTCAGACCGTGGCATATGGTGAAGAGACTGTGGTATGTGGTTGATGGAGTTATTGCCAGATTTTGTCTTGTGTTTCTTTCTGTGCATTTTGATGAAACATTGGGAGGAGGTAAAACAGCTTTCTTACGTACTCAGGAGTGTGAAGCAAGCCTTCAGGCAGATAGCAGTGTTTGACTAGACTGTTAGCCACCTGTCAGACACCTGCTTGGCCGGTGCTGGTTTTAACAGGGCTCGGCAGCATGCTTTGTGCCCTCTGGTCCTGTGAGAGGTGGTAGAGAGGCAGCCCAGAGGCAGCATATGTATGGGTAGGTCCTTGAATTTGGAGAAAGTGCCTTGTTTTGTTTGATTTTCTAGGGCCCACCAGTGGGCTTCCCTGGTGGCTCTCAGATGGCAAGGAATTCGTCTGCAATGTAGGGGACCTACGTTTGATCCCTGGGTTGGGAAGATCCCGATCCCCTGGAGAAGGAAATGGCAATCTACCACAGTATTCTTGCTGCGATGATCTCATGGACAGAGGAGCCTGGCAGGCTACAGTCCTTGGGGTCTCATAGAGTCGGATGTGGCTGAGCGACCACGCTTTCACAGCAGTGTGCCTGGCCGGTATCTGGCCTTCAGCACTTGCTGGTTGAATGAAAAGTGAGCGAATGAACAAACGACTGAATTTTAGAAGTTTGTTTTTGTTTAGGGAGGAAATACTTACGATAATGCAGTTAGATTGTACTGGAAGTCAAATGATGTAGATATTATAATGGGCAGTTGAGTTTTTGGAAGTTGTATATAATGATTCCTATTGTGTGGTTCAGTTCAGTTCAGTCGCTCAGTCGTGTCTGACTCTTTGCGACTCCATGAATCGCAGCACCCCAGGCCTCCCTGTCCATCACCAGCTCCCAGAGTTGACTCAGACCCACATTCATCGAGTCAGTGATTCCATCCAGCCATCTCATCCTCTGTCGTCCCCTCCTCCTCCTGCCCCCAATCCCTCCCAGCATCAGAGTCTTTTCCAATGAGTCAACTCTTCGCATGAGGTGGCCAAAGTGCTGGAGTTTCAGCTTTAGCGTCATTCCTTCCAAAGAGAGCCCAGGGTTGATCCCCTTCAGAATGGACTGGTTGGATCTCCTTGCAGTCCAAGGGACTCGCAAGAGTCTTCTCCAACACCACAGTTCAAAAGCATCAATTCTTCGGCGCTCAGCCTTCTTCACAGTCTCTCACATCCATACATGACCACAGGAAAAACCATAGCCTTGACTAGACGGACCTTAGTGTGGTAGATGTAAACAAATAGAAACATTTAAAGACCCACGCTGAATAATGTTTAATTTATTGCCCCCAATCCCTCCCAGCATCAGAGTCTTTTCCAATGAGTCAACTCTTCGCATGAGGTGGCCAAAGTGCTGGAGTTTCAGCTTTAGCGTCATTCCTTCCAAAGAGAGCCCAGGGTTGATCCCCTTCAGAATGGACTGGTTGGATCTCCTTGCAGTCCAAGGGACTCGCAAGAGTCTTCTCCAACACCACAGTTCAAAAGCATCAATTCTTCGGCGCTCAGCCTTCTTCACAGTCTCTCACATCCATACATGACCACAGGAAAAACCATAGCCTTGACTAGACGGACCTTAGTGTGGTAGATGTAAACAAATAGAAACATTTAAAGACCCACGCTGAATAATGTTTAATTTATTTCATTCTTTCTCAATTTCTCTATGCTATAGAGTTGTAAAGAGGGGTGACCTCACATTGGTCGACTTCATTCTCCCTTAGGACATTATTAAATAAATCACCTATTTAAATCAATCACCAAAATACTTGCTTCATGTGGAGAGATGCTTTTGTTAGAGTTGTTGTGGGGTCTTTTCCAGGTTGTGCTTTCATTTTAGAGTTGTATCATCAAATGCAGTGGTTAGAAATTCATGTTTTCTGAGTAGGTATTGGAGTTTTTTAATCCCAAATCAGAAACTTTTGTGTTAGTTAGGTAGAATTATGCTTGTAACTTTTATAAAACATAAAAATACATCATTGTATAATTAACTTACAAGAATCAGGATAACAGGAAAGTTTCAGTTACATTCTTGGTCAATGACTGAGACCAAAATGATACAAATTATGAGTGCAGCTTGTTATAAGCCTCTCAAAGGCAGCAGCTTTATCTTCTAAATTTTTGTGTCTCTTCACACTGTTTAGCATCCTTCCTTAGGAAAAGAAAGATACGGTTTTTACATGTCCTGCATTAAAAAGAGGAAAGTTTTTGTTTGTTTTAATAACACCTCTTGAAATTAAGATATCTTATGGCTAAAATGCATCATATGCTAAGTGATCACACCTGTCCACAGAGGAATATATTACAATAAAGAATTGTCTGGTCTAAAATACTAACAGTGGGAAGATTGAGAAATTGTGGTCTAATGTAGTCTAATGTAATGGGTGATTTCCTCCCCCCTAAATTAGTAGAATCAGTGATGGCTTTTTTTTTTTAATGCTATCCTATTTTTCATTTTATCAGTAAGAAACAGTAGAGGTAAAAAGCAGTCAGTCTGTATCATTGTCAGGTTGCTGACTTAAAAAAAAAATGCACAATGTGATTTGCAAGTTAAGGTTTATTTGCGACAAAATGAGGACGAGAACCCAGGAGATGGCATTTCAGATACTCTGAGAAACTGCTCCAAAGAGGTAGGGGGAGGATCAGTGTGTATGTGATCTTGGTGAAAGGGGAGTGCGTGCAGTCAAGCGTGTAGTTTTGCAGGTTTCTGTAAGTCATGAGGGGGTCGTGGTCCCCATGAAGGAATTTACTGCTTTCCTAGATGTGAGGAGATGCAAGAATTGGGCTCGTAAAATCAGCTCCTGAGAATATTTAACTCTCAGAAGACTTGTTCTGCCAGTGTTTGCAGAGCACAGAGTGCCTGATTTCTGCTCTCTACCCTGGACTGCTTTCAGGGAGTGTTAAAGGTCAGCAAGTGCAGCAGCACATGATCCAACCCTTGTGGAGGTCGATGGCAAATGCCCGTTTGTAGCTGACAAGGCTACCATTCTTGATTCTGAAAATCAAGTATGAATTCTGAAAATCAAATAAGAGTAATGAAAGGAAAACAAAACCCCTCACGCCCCCAAATTCAACAGCAGCAGCAAAGCTAGACAAAAGTCTCCAATTCTGATAGAGACTTTGGTGGGTGATGTTTGCAGAGCAGTGCTGTGCTGTGCTTAGTCACTCAGTCGTGTCTGACTCTTTGCGACCCCGTGGACTGTAGCCCACCAGGCCCCTCCGTCCATGGGAGTCTCCAGGCAAGAATACTGGTGTGCGTTATCATGACCTCCTCCAGGGGATCTTCCCGACCCAGGAATCGAACTGGGGTCTCCTGCACTGCAGGCGGATTCCAATGTTCATAGGAGCACTATTTATAGTAATTAAGACATAGAAGCAACCTAAATGAATGGGTAAAGAAAATGTGGGATATGTGTACAATGGAGTATTCAGCCATAAAAAAAAAGTAAAATGCCATATGCAGCATCATGGATAGACCTAAATATTGTCATACCTTTACATGAAATAAATTAGAGAAAGACAAATATCGTATGACATCACTTATTTGTGAAATCTAAGAAAATGATACAAGGGAACTTATTTACAAAACAGAAAGACTCACAGACATAGGAAAGAATCATGGTTACCACAGGGGAAGGGAGAGACTTCCCTGGTGGTACAGTGGATAAGAATCCACCTGTCAGTGGAGGGGACGTGGGTTCAGTCCCTGGGTTTGAAGATTTCACATGCCGTGGAACAACAAAGCCCGTATGCACAGCTACTGAGTTGGTGCACCTCAGGCCCACGTGCCTAGAGCGGCATGTCTAGAGCCCGAGCTCTCGTTGCCGAGAAGCCACTGCAGTGAGAAGTACTTGTTAAAAATACTTTTAAATAAAAACTATTAAGTTTTAATTAAACAAGTATTATTTAATATTAAATAATATCAAATATTATTAAATTAATATTTAATTATTTAATATTATTAGGTATTTAATAAGTATTAAGTATTTATTAAATGTTTAAAGAGGAATGATGAGGGATAAATTAGGAGTATGAAATTAATATACACACTACTGTATATAAAATAAATAGCAAGGAACAATATATAGCACAGTGTGTTAGTCGCTCAGCAGTGCCCAACTCTTTGCAATCCATGGACTGCAGCCCACCAGGCTCCACTCAAGTGGTTTACCATTTCCTTCTCAGGGATCTCCTCTACCCAGGGATTGAACCCAGGTCTTCTGCACTGCAGGCAGATTCTTTACTGACTGAGCTACTAGGGAAGTCCTGGTATATTTAGCACAGGGAGCTATCTTATAGTGGAAAAGATTCTGAAAAATTCTAATGTAAATCAAATATACTTCAATTAAACATTAAAAAAGGTTTTTATTTGATTTCATATGATATTTGGCCTAGGAAAAAAGCAAATATTATAAAATATCATAACAAATATAAACTGGTCATGCTTCTTGGTAACTACAGCTGTTATGTTTGGTGTATATTTTTCTGTATTTCTTTCCTAAGAATGTACAAAACTTACGTACACATGTAAAATAGAAAGTAATTTTATAATAAAAGCCTGCTAGTTTCAATTTGAAAAGCCAAATTAGAAAAAGTACTAAAAAGGGTGAAATAGTATAAAACAGATACTTCCGCTAAAAGGTTGTCTCTCCAAGAGGCCTGGGTGACAGAGCGGCAGTTCGGAGTCCAAGGCCCATGGTCCCAAAGGGAGGGACCTTCAGACAGACGCAACCTTCAGTTCCGTTCAGTCGCTCAGTCGCGTCCGACTCTTTGCGACCCCATGAACCGCAGCACGCCAGGCCTCCCTGTCCATCACCAACTCCCGGAGTTTACCCAAACCCATGTCTAGTGGTTTACCATTTCCTTCTCAGGGATCTCCTCTACCCAGGGATTGAACCCAGGTCTTCTGCACTGCAGGCAGATTCTTTACTGACTGAGCTACTAGGGAAGTCCTGGTATATTTAGCACAGGGAGCTATCTTATAGTGGAAAAGATTCTGAAAAATTCTAATGTAAATCAAATATACTTCAATTAAACATTAAAAAAGGTTTTTATTTGATTTCATATGATATTTGGCCTAGGAAAAAAGCAAATATTATAAAATATCATAACAAATATAAACTGGTCATGCTTCTTGGTAACTACAGCTGTTATGTTTGGTGTATATTTTTCTGTATTTCTTTCCTAAGAATGTACAAAACTTACGTACACATGTAAAATAGAAACTAATTTTATAATAAAAGCCTGCTAGTTTCAATTTGAAAAGCCAAATTAGAAAAAGTACTAAAAAGGGTGAAATAGTATAAAACAGATACTTCCGCTAAAAGGTTGTCTCTCCAAGAGGCCTGGGTGACAGAGCGGCAGTTCGGAGTCCAAGGCCCATGGTCCCAAAGGGAGGGACCTTCAGACAGACGCAACCTTCAGTTCCCTTCAGTCGCTCAGTCGCGTCCGACTCTTTGCGACCCCATGAACCGCAGCACGCCAGGCCTCCCTGTCCATCACCAACTCCCGGAGTTTACCCAAACCCATGTCTGTTCAGTCGGTGATGCCATCCAGCCATCTCATCCTCTGTCGGCCCCTTCTCCTCCTGCTCTCAGTCTTTCCCAGCATCAGGGACTTTTCCAATGAGTCAGCTCTTCGCATCAGGTGGCCAAATTATTGGAGTTTCAGCTTCAGCGTCAGTCCTTCCAATGAACACCCAGGACTGATTTCCTTGAGGATGGACTGGTTGGATCTCCTTGCAGTCCCAGGGACTCTCAAGAGTCTTCTCCAACACCACAGCACCATCAATTCTTCGGTGCTCAGCTTTCTTTATAGTCCAACTCTCACATCCATACATGACCACTGTTTCCATAGCCTTGTCTAGACGGACCTTTGCTGGCAAAGTAATATTTCTGCTTTTAAATATGTTGTCTAGGTTGGTCATAACTTTCCTTCCAAGGAGTAAGTGTCTTTTAATTTCATGGCTGCAGTCACCATCTGCAGTGATTTTGGAGCCCAGAAAAATAAAGTCAGCCATTGTTTCCATTGTTTGCCCATCTATCGCGCAGCTTTCTTTATAGTCCAACTCTCACATCCATGCAACCATACACCTTCAGTTTATATTCCCCAAGGTTAGATGCATTGGGATCATCTCATGGGACGAGCACAAGGAGTCAGTGGGGAGATGGCGTAACTGTAACTTCAGCCTGTTCCTAATTTTTTTGGTGGTGGTGATTTTATTTTTTGCCTTGGCTGTAACTGCAGATGCAGATCTGATTCCAGGCTTTCCCAGCTCAAAGCCTTCCAGAGCTGTTCCTTAAATACAGATCTTTCTAAGCCTTGTTTTGGTGACGGGCTCCTCCTTGTGGCTCCCTGGGCATCTCCTCGCTCCCTGGAGCTGCTATCTTTAGACCAGGCCTGCACACTTTCCTTCCCTCCTGTCCTCAGAGTGGGCTGGATTCACCCTGGTTATCTGCCTGGCATTTGAATCCCACCCCCCTGGATTGTACTGAAGAGGCCAGTTGTTTCTGCAGTTTTGAAATGTGTAACAGTAAAGTCAAGTTAATATTTTAGTCCTGGTATGGCAGCCAGTATTATGTGTTGGAAAATGATGAAGCAATGGTACTATCCACATCCATTTGCTGATAATTAAAGGGATGCATTTTATAGTATAGTTTGAGATCTTAGAAATCATGATCTCAATCCCTGAACTTATGTTTCCCATTTGAAGTTCCACTGATGTTTGTGATTTCAGCTACCTCTTACATGCCAACAACTCCCTAATTCCACCTTCCTCCTTTCATTGGAGCACTGGGTCCTATTTTCCCAGCTGCATTTTACATGCTTCCATGTGGACCAGACCTTGTTTCCCTATATCTAAACTTGTCTGAAATGGGAGTTCATCATGTTTTTCTTAATGTCCTTTTCCTACTTTCTTTTTCTTATTCTTAATACCACTTTCTTTGCTCCCTCAGGCTTGAAACTTCCATCATCTTTTATTGATTCCTTTCCATCAGTATTTGTAGAGTTGAGTGACTAAATCCTATTTCGCAATGCTGTGCATCCCTTTTTAATTTAAACTTTTCCCACCTCAGTCTAGCCCCTTTCACTACAGCATTCTAACTTCTTGGCTCCACTTTCTCAATCAGCCTCTCCAGCCTAATGTATTGTATTGTATTGTGTTTTTATTGAAGCTCTTTACAATATCATGTTAGTTTTCAGGTGTACAGCACAGTGATTCAGTTTTATGTATTAATACACACACACATGTATATATATGCACATACATTTTCCCAGATTCTTTTCGATTATAGGTTATTACAAGCTATTGAGTTCCCTGTGTTACAACCTAGTCCTTGTTAGTTATCTATTTTATTTGTAGTAATGTATGTATGTTAATCTCAGACTCCTAATTTGGCCCTTTCTGCTTTCCCATTTGGTAACCATAAGTTTGTTTTCAGTGTCTGTGGGTTTATTTCTGTTTTACATATAAGTTAATTTTTATCATTTTTTTAGATTCTACATGTAAGTGATATGATATTAATATTTGTGTTTCTCTGGCTTCACTTAGTGTGTAATTTCTCTAGGTCGAGACTATTTTTAAAAATTTTTCTGAAACACTACATTCTGCAAGAGCTTAGACTACACAAATCAGTTCAGTTCAGTCGCTCGGTCGTGTCTAACTCTTTGCGACCCCGTGGACTGCAGCACACCAATAGGATTCAACAAACCTTGGTAAGCCGCTCTGGATATTCTAACATTTTCTTGATTTTGTAGCCCTTTCAATACTTTGTTTTTAAGATTTTTTTTAAAATGTGGACCATTTTTAAAGACTTTATTGAATGTGTTACAGTGTTGCTTGTTTCGTGTTTTGGTATTCTGGCCACATGGTATGTGGGGTCTTAGCTCCCTGAACAGGGGTTGAACCCACATGGCCATGTTGGAAGTTGAATTCCTAACCACCTGGCCACCAGGGAAGGCCCTGTGCTTTGCTTCTGTAGGCTGCTGTTGGTTCCCTCTGTGCTTCCAGTGAGCTGGGCTCCCTCTGCCGTCCCTTCAGCAGGCTGTGCTCTGTGTTCCTGCTGGCCCTTCTCACAGGAGAGTCTTCCCTTTTCTTCCTGGTTTACATCTGTGCCCATCAAATGAAGTTAAACTCAAGGCTGCCTGTTGGTCAAATGTAACAGGGCTCTTCATTCTCATTGAGCCTTCTGGAATGTTTTGTACTGTTTAATGCTATTGAGGGTAATATAATCCTTTATGATTAAACTGTCCAAAGCATGGACTTTTGTCTTTTTTGGCCTCTCTTGGAATAAATTAGGAAGCTTGTGACTTAGATTTTATTACTTTTGTGTAACCATGCAGTTGACAACTCATCATACAGAAGAGGAAGATTAAACATGGTTCAGGATTTTAGTTTTTCAGCAGTATAAAATTTCCTGGATTGATTTATATCAGTCCTACATAGACATCTTAGTGTATTTACATTGTCTTAGTGTATTTACATTATCAAGAAGTCTATTGAAACAAGATGATCAGGTTACCTTTAGTCCTTTTGTCATGGGTAATATTATTTAAAAGGTAAATCTTAGAATAATAGGAAAAATAAATACGTTACTTGTGCCACCTACTTTCCCTTCAGAGCAGTAAAATCTGCCCTGCATAGCAATCAGAGTGGCCTTCCATATGCAGACTGTGTGTCAGTAAAAGTGAAGACACTGTCCTTTCATTTTCCAGTTTTATGTGAATGCGTAGAGAAAGGAGCATCTTGCTTTGTATATGAAGGCTGCACCTGTAACAACATGAAGTGGTTTAAGAGATTTGAGACGATGAATATCTGTAAACTACAGGGTTGATGGGCTTCCTTGGTGGCTCAGACGGTAAAGAATCTGGCTGCAACGTGGGAGATGTGGGTTTGATCCCTGGGTGGGGAAGATCCCCTGGAGGAGGGCATGGCAACCCACTCCAGTATTCTGGCCTGGAGAATCCCATGGACAGAGGGGCCTGGTGGACTGTAGTCCATGGGGTCTCAAAGAGTCGGATACAACTATAACACCTAGAGTATCATGCTGATAATTTAAAAATCACTTTATTGGGGTATTATCAGCATAGGATGAAGTGCACATGTTGCAAGTGTGCAGTTTGATGAGTTTTGGCATGTTTATGTCTCCTGAGACCGTCACTCCAATTGAGGTAATGAATATATCTGTCACCCTCAAGTTTCCTTGTGATCGTGGTAATTCCTCCCTCCCACTCTCCCTCCTGGTACCTCCCATTCCCTAGGCAGGCCCTCATCTGCTTTCTGTCATTTCATGTTAGTTTGCATTTTCTAGAAGTTTTTTGTGGTCTGGCTTCTTTCACTCAGCCTGTTATTTTTTTTTTTTCCCCTCCCAAGAGTCATGCATGTTGTAGCATATCGTAGGCCTTCATGCCTTTCATTGCTGAATAGTATTATGGGTATGCTGCTGCTGCTGAGTCGCTTCAGTCGTGCCCGACTCTGCAACCCCATAGACTGCAGTCCACCAGGCTCCTCCCCGTCATGGGATTCTCCAGGCAAGAACACTGGAGCGGGGTGCCATTGCCTTCTCCGATGGGTATGCTACAATTTGTTTATTCTTTGATTTATTATTGAACATGTGGGTTGTTTCCAGTTTGGAGCTGTTCCCTAAAAAGCTGTATAAAGTTTGCATATAAGTATGGACATACGCTGTTGTTTTTCTTAGGTAAATACTTAAAGGAGAAGGTCTGGGTCGTATGATAGGTGTATGTTTACTTTGTCTTAAGAAACTGCCACACAGTTATCCAGAGTGGTTGTACCACAGCATGCAAGAGTTCCAGTTGCTCCATGTTTTTGTCAACAGTTGGCATGGCATGCCTTTCACAGTGTTAATATTTTAAAGAATATGATGGGGGAGCCTGGTGGGCTGCTGTCTATGGGGTCGCACAGAGTCAGACACGACTGAAGTGACTTAGCAGCAGCAGCAATGTTAACCCATGAAATTTTAATTTGCATTTGCCTGTTGACTAATGATGTTGAGTATCATTTAATGTAGTTCTTTGCCACCCCATATCATCTTTGGGAAAATGCCTGTTTGCAGCTTTTGCCCAGTTTTTATTGAATTTTTTCCATATGATTGAATTTTAAGAATTCTTTGTATGTTCTAAACACACATTCTAATCTATGATTTGCAAGGATTTTCTCCCAACCTGTGTCTTGAGCAGTGAACACTTCATCCCCTGCTGTGTGGAGGCAGCTCCAGGATCCCAGCGTCTGGGGATTAGGAGGTCTTCTCGGCTGGGTCCCAGCTCAGCCAGGCCGTAGTGTTGGTGCTGAGGGTAATGGCTTTTTAAGAATAAATTTTGATATTTCCCTCATCTGTAAGTGTAAAATTTGCTTACTGTTGACAATTTCTACAATGCTGAAATCGTATCTAAGGAAATGAGGCTGGAACATGCTGGAACAAGCAGAAGAAGGCCACCGTCAGAGCCATGTGTGTCAGAAGCAAGCTTGGGGCTCCCATCTGCTTGGCCGGGCCCCGGGGCTGCTACAGGCCTCCCGCACTTTGCGGGAGGGGCTCCTAAATCCCTCTTAGTTTTGCTCAGGATTGCCTTCGAAATCAGGTGGTTCAGGTTGCTGTTTGTTCCCTTATGTATAAATTGAGTGCTGGATTTTTCGGGGAAGGCAATGGCACCCCCACTCCAGTACTCTTGCTTGGAAAACCCCATGGATGGAGGAGCCTGCTGTAGTCCATGGGGTCGCTAAGGATCGGATATGACTGATCAACTTCCCTTTCACTTTTCACTTTCATGCATTGGAGAAGGAAATGGCAACTCATTCCAGTGTTCTTGCCTGGAGAATCTCAGGGACGGGGGAGACTGGTGGGCTGCCGTCTGTGGGGTCGCACAGAGTCGGATACAACTGAAGTGACTTAGCAGCAGCAACAGCAGCTGCATTTTTATTGCCTGGTTAGTATCTGGGCTAAGCACTTACTTTATGTTTTATGACTATTTCTTAAGTGAAAGTCTCGAACATGGATGTTGTGGAATTAGCAAGTGTCTTCAGAATACAGAGCTGAGCATGGTTTGGAAGAGTAGGGATTTAGAAAGATGAGCATGAAACTGATCAAATGTATTTTGACTAATACTAGGAAATATTCTATTGAAGCCTAACACAAATGCTTGTTATGGGCTCTTTGTCTTTGGTGTTTTGTTGATGAAAAACGTTCAGTTGTGGTGCCCAAGAGACTTGGTTTAAAATTCTAGCTCTGCTGTTGACTAGCCATATACATTTGCATCCATACGTAACCAACTTCAGTTCTTGCATTTACATTGTGTGCATAATTATGTGTACCTGGTGTGGTGATGGTAAGGTTATAGGAGATAGTCTTTAAGGCATTTTGGTACTGTGCTTGATACATTGTAGAAGCCTGGCAGGTGTTACTGGGGTGTTAGTTACTCCCTTTCTCTTGCCCAGTTTCTAGTCTTAGTTGGGCTCAGAAAATCTGGCTGCTGGAGTGGTGACCTAGCCGTGTAACTTTCCTGCTATGGGACTAGCCCATAGAAGGAAGATGGTAGAATGGTACTGCCAGCTCTACGAGGATAAATTTTTATACCACTTTGTATTTTTAATGACACAAAAAATACCATGGAATAAAGATAATTTGTTATTATAGTGTCTCAGGACATAGCTTTTCATGCATAGAGTGATTGCTGTAAAGCTATATAGTTAGACTGAATTTGGTACCTAGTGGAATGAATGAATCAATAATGTCAGCAGCATTGATGGTAACAAGGGAATCCCAAGAGTTGGATTGTGAAATTGGCACCATGTTCCCACGGGAAAACATCTTGAAGGCGTTAAGACAGTGGTCAGGTAGGCAGAATAACAGGGGTGAGGGTGATGGATACTTTTGTAGCAATTTTAAAGCGATTTCCAGTGGATGTTCGTTGCAAACTTTGCTGCCGTTCTGAGTTCTTTTATACTGTCTCTGCTTCCGTTTTCCTTTTCCTGAACTATTACTTCCATGCCTGGATAGTTGTTGACTTCTTGGAAGCTAGGTTCTCTCTCCTTCTCTGAAATGTTTGGGATTTTCTAATGTTGTAGAGTGGCAAACTGTAATACTATCCATTGCCACAGAAGTCGTACTGTTGACAACCTGCTGCAGCCTGTTTAAGCCTGTGTATTAACTTTTTTTTTTTAATAGGTTATGGAGAGCTTAAATGCTTCACTTAATTATTTGAATTATGAGTTCTGTACAAAATACTTGCATTTAAAAAGATTCTTGTACTACTGCTGAATTTGCTCTGAGTTTTATAACAATGTAGCTAAACTTTGGGGGCTTGAGTATGACTCATGAGAATATCCATTGCCACAGAAGTCGTACTGTTGACAACCTGCTGCAGCCTGTTTAAGCCTGTGTATTAACTTTTTTTTTTTAATAGGTTATGGAGAGCTTAAATGCTTCACTTAATTATTTGAATTATGAGTTCTGTACAAAATACTTGCATTTAAAAAGATTCTTGTACTACTGCTGAATTTGCTCTGAGTTTTATAACAATGTAGCTAAACTTTGGGGGCTTGAGTATGACTCATGAGAACTGCTTTTCTGATTTTTATGTTTGTTCCATTTCGGTCTTACGGCCAGATGTGAAAATGTATTGAAGTTTGAGTCTTTCCCTTAAAGGCTCTTCCTTTGTTTGTTAGAACAGGAACCACTTTCCTTTTTTTTTTTTTCTCCTAGCTCTAAAGTTTACTTATTTTGTTCCCCACCTTCTTTTTTAAAAAAGAAAAAATTTATTTTTCTATTGAAGGCTAATTGCTTTACAGAATTTTGCTGTTTTCTGTCAAACCTCAACACGAACCAGCCATAGATATACATATAACCCCTCCCTTTTGAAACTCCCTCCCATCTTCCTCCCCATCCCATCCTTCTAGGTGGATACAGAGCCCCTGACTGAGGCTGTCTACTTTACATATGGTAATGTAAGTTTCCATGACACTCTTTCCTTACATGTCACCCTCTCCTCCCCTCTCCCCATGACCATAAGTCTTTTCTCTATGTCTGTTTCTTCATTCAGTTCAGTTCAGTTGCTCAGTCATGTCCGCCTTCTTGCGACCCCATGAACCACAGCACGCCAGGCCTCCCTAACCATCACCAACGCCCAGAGTTTACCCAAACTCATGTCCATTGAGTTGGTGATGCCATCCAACCATCTCATCCTCTGTTGTCCCCTTCTCCTTCCGCCTTCAATCTTTCACAGCATCAGGGTCTTTTCAAATGAGTCAGCTTTTCA
>SJYC01050984.1:0-13182 GCA_006408675.1 Madoqua kirkii | reverse complement strand
CGCCCCCTTCCCCGCCGGAGGTGCTTTAACCTTTTGTCCCATTCATTCATAGCAACATGCTCTAAGGTCAGTATGTCTTCTTCAGTTTCATATGTGGCGCTCTTGGGTGGCGACTTCTTGAGCTAAAGAGACCCGCGGTCTGTCTTATCCCATCCTGTAACTGGGAAAGGTAATGCCCAAACCGCTCCCACCCAGAAAGGAAGGGGCGGGGGATTGACGGCAGGCGCAGAGGTGGGCAGTTCTGGCATCCCACTGAGCAGGCTTCATGGGGGAGCCCCGCCTTGGGTTGGAGAGTGTTAACTAATTATGCCCCGATTCTGGATTCTGCTTCCCGCGAGGCCACCCCACCTCCCCAGCAGTCGCCAGCCCCATTGGCTCCACCCTCCTGGAGTTCCTTCCTGTTCCAGCGACGTCCTTGGCTACCACTGAAGGGGTAGAGTAGACCCTCCTTGGCGGACTAGCAGTTTGCTCTGGCAGCTGTCTGTCTGCAGGGTTGCTGTAAGGATCCAGTAGTCATAGTCCTCCTTTCATCCAGACTGGGAGTCGCTTTGGCAGCACAGCTCTCCAAAATTTTATTGATTGCTTATCTATTTGATTGCAGTCAGCTTCATGTATCTGTAGCTAGAGCTACATTTTGGCTAACTGTAACTATATAGTTAATATGCATACATATAACTATAGTTATATAACTGTAACTATAACTCTTAGATCTGCTGCATTTCTCATCTTTCACCCTTAAATATGCTCCCCTTTGTTTATTCGAAGGTATCTTTTCTCTGTGAGGCTCCAATTGGACACTAGCCTGCTTCGCCTCTATGCCTTCACCCTTTGTGTCCTAAGTGAAGGGCTGCCCTGGTGGCTCAGTGGTAAAGAATCAGCCCGCCAGTTCAGCAGACTCGGGTTCGACCCATGCGTCGGGAAGATCCCCTGGAGGAGGGCACGGCAACCCACTCCAGTATTCCTGCCTGGAGAATCCCATGGACAGAGGAGCCTGGTGGGCTACAGTCCATGGGGTCTCAGAGCCAGACACAACAGAGCAGCTGACGCACACGCACACATATTCATGCCAGCTGAGGCTTCAGTGTCAGACTGATGGCTGTATCCTTGACTTGTCCCTTACCAAGACTGAGTTTTAGTTATCTGCTCTTCCTTCAGAGGCGTTCTCTGTTTTAGTTTTAGCTCTTCGGGTTGAGAACTTAGTTGCTCTTCCAACCTTTTAAGTCTTTGAATCAGCTTTATTTTCTTATATTCCTGCCTTTAAGCCAACCAGTTCTTTTCTGATATCATTTCTTTCTTGAATCAGTTTCTTTTTTATCTTATTCAGTTTTTTTAAAAATCTCTTTCCTTGTCATTTCATCTTTTCCTGTTGCTTTTCCATTTAATCTTGTTTGTTTTTTTTGGTTTTTTTTTTCATTTTAGGACTTTCCTGGTGGCTCAGACGGTAAAGCATCTGCCTGCAGTGCGGGAGACCTGGGTTCGATCCCTGGATTGGGAAGATCTCTTGGAGAAGGAAATGGCAGCCCACTCCAGTATTCTTGCCTGGAAAATTCCATGGACTGAGGAGCCTGGTGGGCTGTACAGTCCATGGGCTTGCAAAGAGTTGGACATGACTGAGCGACTTCACTTTGTTTTTGCCAGATTTAAAGGCCATATCTCCTTATACTGTTTTGAGGATGCCAAATTTTTTCCAGACTTTTCTTATCGCTCCATCATTATATCCAGTAAGCTCTGTCTTTGCAGATTTCATAGGCTCTTCCTTTTCCTTTACTAAAATGTTTTCTTTTTCACACAGCTTGTGTTTTTCTTCTCCATTTTTTTTTTTAATTTTAGAAAGTGAAACCTGCCAGATATGTTTCCAACAAACTGACTCCTTTACCATCTCCTCTGATCTACAACTGAGGGCAGGTTGACCTACACAAGTACCCAAACAAATCTCAGTTTCTAGAAGGCTTTTGACCAGATAAAATCTTGGCTTACCCTCCCTGCTCGATGTTCTGGTTTTGTTGTTGTTCAGTCACTCAGTCTTTGTGACCCCCTGGACTGCAGCACGCCAGGCTGCCCTGTCCTTCACTGTCTCCCTGAGTTTGCTCAAACTCATGTCCTTTGAGTCAATGGTATCATCCAACCATTTCATTCTCTGTTGTCCCCTTCTCCTCCTGCCCTCAGTCTTTCCCAGCATCAGGGTCTTTTCCAATGAGTCAGTTCTTCGCATCAGGTGGCCCAAGTATTGGAGTTTCAGCTTCCGCATCAGTCCTTCTAATGAATATTCAGGACTGATTTCCTTTAGGATGGACTGGTTGGATCTCCTTGCAGTCCAAGGGTCTCTCGAGAGTCTTCTCCAACATCACACTTCAAAAGCCTCAGTTCTTTGGCGTTCATCCTTCTTGATGGTCCAACTCTCACATCCATACATGACTACTGGAAAAATCATAGCTTTGACAATACAGACCTTTGTCAGCAAAGTAATGTCTCTGCTTTTCAATGTATTTTCTAGGTTGGTCATAGCTTTTCTTCCAAGGAGCAAGTGTCTTTTAATTTCATGGCTGCAGTCACCATCTGCAGTGATTTTGGAGCCCAAGAAAATAAAGTCTGTCACTGTTTCCTCATCTGTTTGTGATGAAGTAATGGGATCAGATACCATGTTCTTCATTTTTTGAATGTTGAATTTTAAGCCAGCTTTTTCACTCTCCTCTTTCATCTTCATTGAAAGGCTCTTTAGTTCTTCACTTTCTGCCATAAGGGTGATGTCATCTGCATATGTGAAGTGATTGATATTTCTCCCAGCAATCTTAATTCTAGCTTGTGCTTCATCCAGCCTGGCATTTCTCATGATGTACTCTGCATATAAGTTAATAAGCAGAGTGACAGTATACAGCCTCTATGTAATCTTTTCACAATTTTGAACCAATCCATTGTTCCATGTCAGCTTCTAATGTTGCTTCTTGTCCTGCATACAGGTTTCTTAGGAGGCAGGTGAGTCCCATCTCTTGAAGAATTTTCCAAAGCTTGTTGTGATTCACACAGTCAAAGGCTTTAGCGTAATCAATGAAGCAGTAGTAGATGTTTCTCTGGATTTCCCTTTTTCTATAATCCAGAAGATATATTAGCAATTTAATCACTGGTTCCTCTGCTTTTTCTAAATCCAGCTTGTACATCTGGAGGTTCTCAGTTCATGTACTGTTGAAGCCTAGCTTGGAGTATTTTGAGCATGGTCTTGCTAGCCTGTGAAATGAGTGCATTTGTGCAGCAGTTTGAACATTCTTTGGCATTGCCCTTCTTTGAGATTGGAATGCAAACTGACCTTCTCCAGTCCTGTGGCCACTGCTGAGTTTTCCAAATTTGCTGGCATATTTGATGTAGTACTTTCACAGCATCATCTTTGAGGATTTGCAATAGCTCAACTGGAATTCCATCACCTCCACTACCATCACCTCCAGTAGCTTTGTTCATAGTGAAGCTTCCTAAGGCCCACTTGACTTTGCACTCATGGATACTTGGCTCTAGGTGAGTGAGCACACCGTTGTGGTTATCCAGGTCATGAAGATCTTTTTTGTGTAGTTCTTATGTGTATTCTTGCCACTTCTTAATCTCTTCTTCTTCTGTTAGGTCCATTCTGTCCTTTATTGTGCCCATCTTTGGATGAAATGTTCCCTGGATATTTCTTTCTTGAAGAGCTCTCTATTCTTCTCCATTGTTTTCCTCTGTTGTTTTCATTATGTAGTTTTCCTCTGTTTCTTTGCATTGTTCAGTTAGGAAGGCTTTCTTATCTCTCCTTGCTGTTCTTTAGAACTCTGCATTCAGTGGGTATATTTTTCCTTTTTCTCCTTTGCCTTTCACTTCTCTTTTCTCAACTATTTGTAAGGCCTACTCAGACAACCATTTTGCTTTTTTACATTTCTTTTTTGGGGGAAGTTTTGATCACTGTCTCCTGCACAGTGTTACGAACCTCATATAGTTCTTCAGGCACTCTATCAGATCTAATCCCTTGAATCTATTTGTCACTTCCACTGTATAATCATAAGAGATTTGATTTAGGTCGTACTTAAATGGCCTAGTGGTTTTTCCTACTTTCTCTAATTTAGATCTGAATTTGGCAATAAGGAGCTCATGATCTGAGCCATAGTCAGCTCCTGGTCTCATCTTTGCTGTTTGTATAGAGTCTCTCCATCTTTGGCTGCAAAGAATATAATCAATCTGATTTCAGTATTGACCATTGGTGATGTTTATGTGTAGAGTCATCTCTTGTGTTATTGGAAGAGAGTGTTTGCTATGACCAGTTCATTCTCTTGGCAAAACTCTGTTAGCCTTTGCCCTGCCTCATTTTGTACTCCAAGCCAAACTTGCCTAGTGTAACTTGCCTTGGATATTCTGATATGGCCAGAATATATGAAACTGAAATGTGGGGCACATGATGCCACTAGGAATTCTGCTTTGCTGTCTCTTGTATTGCTTTGCTAATAGGGACTGTCCTCAGAATGGTATGTGTTCTCCCCAACTCTGTGTGTGTGTGTGTGAAGTCGCTCAGTCGTGTCCAACTCTTTGCGACCCCATGGACTGTAGCCTACCAGGCTCCTCCGTCCATGGGATTCTCCAGGCGAGAATACTGGAGTGCATTGCCATTGCCTTCTCCAGGAGATCTTCCCGACCCAGGGATCAAACTCAGGTCTCCTGCATTGCAGGCAGAGGCTTTAACCTCTGAGCCACCAGGTAACTCCCTTTAGCTTCCTTCAAGTTGTTTTCTAGGAGTTGTTGCCCTGCCCACATTTATAAAGCTGAATGTACAAAGTTCAGTTCAGTTCAGTCACTCATTCATGTCCAACTCTTTGCAACCCCATGAACTGCAGCACGCCAGGCCTCCTTGTCCATCACCAACTCCTGGAGTTCACCCAAACCTATGTCCATCGAGTTGATGATGCCATCCAACCATCTCATCCTCTGTCGTCCCCTTCTCCTCCTGCCCTCAATATTTCCCAGCATCAGGGTCTTTTCATATAGTTAGCTCTTCACATGAGGTGGCCAAAGTATTGATGTTTCAGCTTCAGTATCAGTCCTTCCAATGAACACCCAGGACTGGTCTCCTTTAGGATGGACTGGTTGGGTCTCCTTGTAGTCCAAGGGACTCTCAAGAGTCTTCTCCGACACCACAATTCAAAAGCATCAATTCTTCGGTGCTCAGCTTTCTTTATAGTCCAACTCTCACATCCATACATGACCACTGGAAAAACCATAGCCTTGACTGGACAGACCTTTGTTGGCAAAGTAACATCTTTGCTTTTTAATATACTGTCTAGGTTGGTCATAACTTTCCTTCCAAGGAGTAAGCGTCTTTTAATTTCATGGCTGCAATCACCATCTGCAGTGATTTTGGAGCCCAGGAAAATAAAGTCTGACACTGTTTCCACTATTTCCCCATCTATTTGCCATGAAGTGATGCCATGGACCGGATGCCATGATCTTAGTTTTCTGAATGTTGAGCTTTTAGCCAACTTTTTCACTCTCCACTTTCACTTTCATCAAGAGGCTTTTTAGTTGCTCTTCACTTTCTGCCATAAGGGTGGTGTCATCTGCATATCTGAGGTTATTGATGTTTCTCCCGACAGTCTTGATTCCAGCTTGTACTTCCTCTAGCCCAGCGTTTCTCATGATGTGGTCTGCATATAATTTAAATAAGTAGGGTGACAGTATACACCCTTGACGTACTCCTTTCCCTATTTGGAAGCAGTCTGTTGTTCCATGTCCAGTTCTAACTGTTGCTTCCTGACGTGCATACAGATTTCTCAAGAGGCAGGTCAGATGGCTTGGTATGCCCATCTCTTTGAGAATTTTCCACAGTTTATTGTGATCTACACAGTCAAAGTCTTTGGCATAGTCCATAAAGCAGAAATAGATGTTTTTCTGGAACTCTCTTGCTTTTTCGATGATCCAACTAATGTTAGCAGTTTAATCTCTGGTTCCTCTGCCTTTTCTAAAACCAGCTTGGACATCTGGAAGTTCATGGTTCACGTATTGGTGAAGCCTGGCTTAGAGAATTTTAAACATTACTAGCATGTGAGATGAGTGCAGTTGTGCGGTAGTTTGAGCATTCTTTGGCATTGCCTTTCTTTAGGATTGGAATGTAGAAAGATGGAAGGACAAAGAGGAGAGAGGGCGTGTGTGTGTAGGGGGCAGTGCACAGTAATCTCACCAATACAGATGCTTGCCTGACAGGGATTTAAATCTGGCTGCAGTTTTTCCATGAATAGAGCCTTGAGTGTCTGAATCAGATAACCAGCTCTGGAGGCTTTGTGTAGCGTCCTCTTTTCTTTTCTCAGCTGGCCTCAGTGTCACGCGGCATGATGAGAAATCTGGAAAGGTGTTTTTTTTTCCCTTTCCTCAGTCCAGTGTCCAGTTAATAGTTACTGGGATCCATTCAGACTTGGTGTTATCTGTTGCTTTTAGTTTTACTTGTAGTGATTTCTTGGATTATTTCCTACACGTTCAGAAGTCGAGAGAGGTTGCAGGATTCAAGGCACACAGGACGTCAGACTGGAAGTCCATGCTCCTGATATTCTGGTTTTGTCTTCTGATACTTCTGTTACCTAAAGGGGGCTCATGTTCTTAAGTTTGGGGATAGAATTCCTCAAAGTACTCATTGTGCTCTCTCTGCATTTGGCTTTTTAATAAGAAGGGTGA
This sequence comes from Madoqua kirkii, assembly GCA_006408675.1. NCBI lineage: Eukaryota > Metazoa > Chordata > Mammalia > Artiodactyla > Bovidae > Madoqua > Madoqua kirkii. The sequence continues at coordinate 6,510 of SJYC01050984.1, read as the reverse complement.
AAGTTTCATCTGAATTTCACATAATACGACGTTCGCTTCTCTTTCAGGTAACGGCAGAAGCAGCAATGTTTCACTTCTTCAGAAAGCCTCCGGAATCTAAAAAGCCGTCAGTACCCGAGACAGAGGCAGATGGCTTTGTCCTCTTAGGTGAGTGTTTTTTGGACTTTGTTGTTGTTGTTTAGTGGCTAAGTCACGTCTGACTCCTTGCAACCCCGTGGACTGTAGCCCACCAGACTCCTCTGTCCATGGGATTCTTCAGGCAAGAATACTGGAGTGGGTTGCCATTCCCTTCTCCAGGGGATCTTCCTGACCCAGGGATTGAAGCCACATTATTAGATGAATGACTTTTGCTTTAAAAGATTACTTGAAAAGTTATACGATTGATTTTGGAATATTTTTCTACTAATTCCAGAATTAGTTGATGTATATGAAATCTATAAAAATATGGATCATTAATCACTTGAAATATTGTCATCAAGTCAGACTTTTCTTATATATCAGTTAGGATGTGTCCTTCATGTTCAATTTATAAAATCATCCCATTTTTTCTATCCAGCAAGCGAGTCAACCTTTTTAATTATGAAAAGCCAGAAGTCTTGAAGAATTCTTGATAAATTCAAATTCCGTTTGAAGAAACAGGGCTTAGTGCTGCTTATAAATCAGCTTCTGAAATTAAATTAGGCATCGAGTAAATAGTTGCTGAATGAGGTACATGAATTTTTTAAGTAGAGTTGATTTACAATATCATACTAACTTTCAGGGGTACAACATATTGATTGAAGATTTTCACAGATTAAGTACCAATAAAAATCATTCTAAGAACTGTTATAATGTAATGGCTATAATTGTGCTGTACAGTACCTCCTTGTTGCTCATCTCTTTTTGTATATGGTAGCCTGTATCTTTTATTCCCATACCCCTAACCTGCCCTTCCTTCTCCCTTTTGGTAACCACTAGTTTGTTTTCTGTATCTGTGAGTTTGTTCCTATTTTGCATATGCTTCACTTGTATTATTTTTGTGATTCCACATGTAAGTGATGTCGTACAGTATTTCTTTCTGTGATTTATTTCATTAAACATAATGCTCTCTGGGTCCATCCATGTTGTTGCAGAATTTCATTCTTTTTCATGGCTTTTTATTCTTGTGTGTGTGTGTGTGTGTGTATGTATGCATGCACGCACATGCATCTTCTTAATCCAGTCGTGTGTTGATAAGTACTTGGGTTTTCTCTTGTCTTGGCTATTATAGATGGTGCTCCTGTGAGCTTTAGGGTACATGTTTCTTTTTGAATTAGTGTTTTCATTTTTTTCCAGCTATATACCCAGGAATGGATGGGATTGCTGGACCATATGGCAGCTCATTTTCAGTGTTTTAAGGAACCTCCATACTGTCTTGCATAATGGCTATACCAGTTTACATTCCCATCAGGAGTTTTGAAGTACACTTTAAAATCTAAGTATGTTAAATAGTGTCTCCTGAAGCTTAAGACTAGTTTATTTCCTATTATAAAATTAATACCTGCTAGTTGTTAAGATTTTAGTGGCTTCAAAAAATATTCCTTTCAACCAGATATTATGCTCTTCCCAAGGGGAGTTCTGAAACATGACATTTCCCTCATGTCATTTGCTAATGCCAAAGAAGAGGTTGGCAGTCTTTGGCTGGTTCTTCCCAGCAGTTGTCTTCTCATAGGGTGTCCTCTTGTGACGCTCGTCCTCTTCTACCTGGATTTCCTTCTGCCAGAGTCAGCTCCTTATCTGAGGATTTGCATGAACTCATAGAGTGTTTGCTTTTGACAGTATTTCTCAGGGTCTCCTTTGTAGATTCTGGTTTCCCTACCTCTTGTCTCTATATCTTGGCCTAGTCAGCCCAAGGTCCCCTGGCATTGGCAGAGGCTCTGTGTGTCTTGACCAGTGGAAGACGGCTTTTTGGGTTTGCAGGTTATGTTGAACTTTTAGGTTAGGCTCACGCCACACCTCTGACCCACACATCCAGAATGGGTGGGTGGATCTCTGCCTCTGCAGCACTTCTCTTCAGGACTTGCTCTCTTGCAGTAAGGACACGGGGGTTTACCCCTCTGGCCCTCTTCCACTTCTTGGCCTTAATCTCTGGGAGACCAGAGGAGAGTTTTCCTTGTAGTTAAATGCTACCATAAAATATCCTGTCTTTTCCACAGTCATGTTCTGGTAGGCCTGTGGGTTTCCTGGATCTGCTTCCTGGGGCCTGGAACAGGGGCTGTAGGTGAGAGTGGTGAGAGCTGTTTTCTCTCTGACCAGATCCACTGCGTCTGAGGCAGAGTAGTGGGGCACAGTCTGACCAGGGCCGGTGATTCTTCTGGGGAGCTTCCTGACAGGGATGAAGCGGGGTGCCACCAACCCAGCTGCTTCTCTGGCCCTTCTTACCGTGTCAGGACATTGCGCTTTGGCTTCCAAGACAGAACTGGCTCTGTCATCCGCCACTTCTGTTTCTAATGCTGCCAGCGTTGCGTCCCTCTTACTTGCCAAATTAGCCCAACTAACGGAAGAAACTTCAGGGTGCCTCTGGTCTCCTGTGATGTTTCTGCCTCTTCAGGAGTTTCACAATCAGTTCTTTCAGAAATTTGCTCTAGCAATGCCTGGTTCTCCAAACTCTGCTCTGCACTTCTTGTTTTAGAACACCTCTGTAGCCTGGAGAAAGGCATGCAACCCACTCCAGTATTCTTGCCTGGAGAACCCCATGGATAGAGGAGGCTGGTGGGCTACAGTCCATGGGGTCCCGTGGAGTGACACAACCGAAGTGACTTAGCACACAGCTTTAATGCACATGCAGAGCTGTGTTTTCCCGTTGTCTCATGATTAGAAATAGTGCTCTGACGTGTCTGTGAGCACACACGTCTTCTGCAGCTGTACTTGGAGAACTCTTGGTCCGTCTTGCCTTCTTCTGTGGCCTGCCACTTGCAGCATCGCAGAGACAAGTTTTAACCACAGCTGAAAAAGCTGCTGGGGCTGCTGTTTCTAAAATCTCGTCCAGTGTCTGGTAGCTTGTAGCTTGAAGATATTTCACTGCCTGTCTTATAACTAGCCCAGCAGGGGTTTCTGTTCTTGCCTTCTTCTGTGGCCTGCCACTTGCAGCATCGCAGAGACAAGTTTTAACTACAGCTGAAAAAGCTGCTGGGGCTGCTGTTTCTAAAATCTCGTCCAGTGTCTGGTAGCTTGTAGCTTGAAGATATTTCACTGCCTGTCTTATAACTAGCCCAGCAGGGGTTTCTGCCCCGAGCTGGTGAAGCTTCTGTTGTGGACCCTGCCTTTCTAAGAAAGAGTAGTTTAAGTGGTGGTCTTTAACTGAGGCTCAGAAGACAGAAATGCCAAGATCTGCTAATTTTTGCGGGAATCTCCAGCCATTACTTCCTCTAGCATGGTTTCACAGACCAGCTGCCCTATCTGATACTTCTCAGCTCTAATGGTGCCTTTTCCCATAAGCGGACAGGCTGTATGTTGAGGGAGTTTTTGCAGGGCCATCTTGGACTGAGTGGGATTTAGCTCCTGCACCACTTGTCCTGTGGTTGAGCAGTCATAGTGAGGCACCATCCTGCTCAGGAAAAGCAATTTAATTTCAGGTGTGGCTGGACCCCATACCCTTGTTCACATGATCCAAGCAAGAGCAGACCCTCACATGTTGACTGAGGCCTCCTGGTCCTTCAGCTGCCATGTCTACTGATGCTTATCTCAGTTTAGTGCCATTTTTTCCCCAGGTGTAAAGCTCCAACCCCTCCACCATTTTCCATGAAAAATCCTTGGGTCACTACGGTTCTGTGATTTTTTTTTTCCTCCTAGAATCTTCCAGAAGTTTGTTTGTTTTGTTTTATCTCCACTTTCAGGAAGAAAAGGAGGAGACAGAATGCCCTTCTTGCACCTGATATTTTTTCAAGTTTAGCTCAGAATAATCTTTATGCTAAAGTGGCATATTTTGGGCTGATATGTTTGCCACTCTTCACCATTTGGGGAAGTTACAAAACCTCCCAGGTATCGTTTAGCTTATTTAGAAAACAAGCGTGATAACAATAGGGTTATTGAGGGGATTAAAGGAGTTAATGTGTGTAATATGCTTAGGAGAGCACTTTGAGTGAGGTGGTCATGTTATCTCCATAGACAGTGCATGCTAAATCGCTTCAGTCATGTCCAGCTCTTTGTGTCGCTATGGACTGTGGCCTGCCAGGCTCTCTGTCCCTGAGATTTCCCAGGCAAGCATATTGGAGTGTGTTGCTATGCCCTCTCTGGTGGATCAAACCTAGGGATCAAACCCACATCTCCTACGTCTCCTGCATTGGCAGGCTGGTTCTTTACCACTAGCGCCACCTGGGAAGCCCCCGTATACGGAAGAGGACTTAAAAAAGTATTGGAGTGTGTTGCTATGCCCTCTCTGGTGGATCAAACCTAGGGATCAAACCCACATCTCCTATGTCTCCTGCATTGGCAGGCTGGTTCTTTACCACTAGCGCCACCTGGGAAGCCCCCGTATACGGAAGAGGACTTTAAAAAGTTCTCCAGCTTTCGTGTGCCAGGTCTGGAATTAGCCCGGGCCTTCTGCTTTAGAGCCTGTCCTCTTAACCCCTAAGCTACCCATCTTTTTTTTTTTAAGTCATATTATCATTTTAAGACAGTAGTGACATTTTAAGTTCCTTTTTAAAAATTTAAATTGTGTTCAATAATTTTAAAACTTTCCTTAAGTAACTTTATTATTGAATGAGATTAAAATATAGTTCGGAAGAGAACAGGATTAAATGCCAGAGAAGTATAAATATGTCTGTCAGTTTAACTTTCCCTGAGTTCCCTAGACAATTTTTAAAAGATAAAGTGCTATGCTTTTTTGTTTTCTTTTTTTTTTTTTAATAAAAGAGAGTTGGTTGTATTGTACATAAATTTGGCTTTAATTTTGGCTGCCTCAGACTCTCCACTATTTAATATTTTAACTACTTAAAAATATTACAGTAAACTACACTCTCCTTAATGAAGTTGAGATTGGAAGATATAGTCAGCCCTCTATGTCCACAAAGTTCTGCATCTGTGAATTCAACCAACTGCAGATCGAAAATATCGAAAGAAAAAAAATCCAGAGTGGTCCAGCAAAAGCAGAACTTATATTTGCCAAATGTTTAACAATTGTTTGCATGGCATTTATATTGTATCAGGTGTGATAAGTAATTTAAAGTATACAGGAGGTTATGCATAGGTTATATGCAAATACTGCACTGTTTTATTTAAGGAACTTGGTGAGCCGCTGCAGATTTTAGTAAGGGTGCTGCATAAACCTAGGAACAACTATACACTGTTGAGTTAGTGAAATATCCTTCCGCAGTTAAAGCCTTAACTGAGAACTGACCAATAAAAGTCAGGATAGATTATTTGGATGGTAATCTGTTTTTAGAAACTGGTCTGTCCCAAGTTCATTTTATCATATGGTTCTACATTAACTTACATAGTATAAGTTAATGTAGTATAAGTAGAGTATAAGTTACTTTTACTCTCAGAGCCTGCTCTATGTATGTGTAAAAAAATTTGAAAAATATCACAGAGGTCAAACGATAGCACTGAACTGCTTTTATCAACATGACTCTGGCCTTTGGCATATGTGTTCTGGTTATCATGTGTCCACACGTCTTGCTTGGTCCTTTTGTGCAGGAGATACATTGCAGGAAAATAATTGTATGTACGTGTTTTTGTGTGTTTATTAACTTATAAATGATACAACTAAGTGAAGACTTGGATTATATCTATACCAACAACTTCTTCAGTTCATTTCAGTTGCTCAGTCGTGTCTGACTCTTTGCGACCCCATGAACTGCAGCACTTCAGGCCTCCCTGTCCATCACCAGCTCCCGGAGTTTACCCAAACCTGTGTCCATTGAGTCGGTGATGCCATCCAACCATCTCGTCCTCTGTCGTTCCCTTCTCTTGCCCTCAATCTTTCTCAGCATTAGAGTCTTTTCAAATGAGTCAGTTCTTCGCATTAGGTGACCAGAGTATTGGAGTTTCAGCTTCAACATCAGTCCTTCCAATGAACACCCAGGACTGATCTCCTTTAGGATGGACTGGTTGGATCTCCTTGCAGTCCAAGGGACTTGCAAGAGTCTCCTCCAACACCACAGTTCAAAAACATCGATTCTGTGTTGCTCAGCTTTCTTTATAGTCCAACTCTCACATCCATACATGAATCCTGGAAAAACCATGGCTTTGACTAGACAGACCTTTGTTGGCAAACTAATGTCTCTGCTTTTTAATATGCTGTCTAGGTTGGTCACAGTTTTTCTTCGAAGAAGCAAGCAACTTTTAATTCCATGGCTGCAGTCACTGTCTGCAGTGATTTTGGAACCCAAGAAAATAAAGTCTATCACTGTTTCCACTGTTTCCCCATCTATTTGCCATAATGTGATGGGACCAGATGCTATGATCTTAGTTTTTTGAATGTTGAGCTTTAAGCAAACTTTTTCACTCTCCTCTTTCACTTTCATCAAGAGGCTTTTTAGTTCTTCACAT
>SJYC01050983.1:0-26169 GCA_006408675.1 Madoqua kirkii | reverse complement strand
TTTTTTTTTTTTTAATAAAAGAGAGTTGGTTGTATTGTACATAAATTTGGCTTTAATTTTGGCTGCCTCAGACTCTCCACTATTTAATATTTTAACTACTCAAAAATATTACAGTAAACTACACTCTCCTTAATGAAGTTGAGATTGGAAGATATAGTCAGCCCTCTATGTCCACAAAGTTCTGCATCTGTGAATTCAACCAACTGCAGATCGAAAATATCGAAAGAAAAAAAATCCAGAGTGGTCCAGCAAAAGCAGAACTTATATTTGCCAAATGTTTAACAATTGTTTGCATGGCATTTATATTGTATCAGGTGTGATAAGTAATTTAAAGTATACAGGAGGTTATGCATAGGTTATATGCAAATACTGCACTGTTTTATTTAAGGAACTTGGTGAGCCGCTGCAGATTTTAGTAAGGGTGCTGCATAAACCTAGGAACAACTATACACTGTTGAGTTAGTGAAATATCCTTCCGCAGTTAAAGCCTTAACTGAGAACTGACCAATAAAAGTCAGGATAGATTATTTGGATGGTAATCTGTTTTTAGAAACTGGTCTGTCCCAAGTTCATTTTATCATATGGTTCTACATTAACTTACATAGTATAAGTTAATGTAGTATAAGTAGAGTATAAGTTACTTTTACTCTCAGAGCCTGCTCTATGTATGTGTAAAAAATTTTGAAAAATATCACAGAGGTCAAACGATAGCTCTGAACTGCTTTTATCAACATGACTCTGGCCTTTGGCATATGTGTTCTGGTTATCATGTGTCCACACGTCTTGCTTGGTCCTTTTGTGCAGGAGATACATTGCAGGAAAATAATTGTATGTACGTGTTTTTGTGTGTTTATTAACTTATAAATGATACAACTAAGTGAAGACTTGGATTATATCTATACCAACAACTTCTTCAGTTCATTTCAGTTGCTCAGTCGTGTCTGACTCTTTGCCACCCCATGAACTGCAGCACTTCAGGCCTCCCTGTCCATCACCAGCTCCCGGAGTTTACCCAAACCTGTGTCCATTGAGTCGGTGATGCCATCCAACCATCTCGTCCTCTGTCGTTCCCTTCTCTTGCCCTCAATCTTTCTCAGCATTAGAGTCTTTTCAAATGAGTCAGTTCTTCGCATTAGGTGACCAGAGTATTGGAGTTTCAGCTTCAACATCAGTCCTTCCAATGAACACCCAGGACTGATCTCCTTTAGGATGGACTGGTTGGATCTCCTTGCAGTCCAAGGGACTTGCAAGAGTCTCCTCCAACACCACAGTTCAAAAACATCTATTCTGTGTTGCTCAGCTTTCTTTATAGTCCAACTCTCGCATCCATACATGAATCCTGGAAAAACCATGGCTTTGACTAGACAGACCTTTGTTGGCAAACTAATGTCTCTGCTTTTTAATATGCTGTCTAGGTTGGTCACAGTTTTTCTTCGAAGAAGCAAGCAACTTTTAATTCCATGGCTGCAGTCACTGTCTGCAGTGATTTTGGAACCCAAGAAAATAAAGTCTGACACTGTTTCCACTGTTTCCCCATCTATTTGCCATAATGTGATGGGACCAGATGCTATGATCTTAGTTTTTTGAATGTTGAGCTTTAAGCAAACTTTTTCACTCTCCTCTTTCACTTTCATCAAGAGGCTTTTTAGTTCTTCACATTCTGCTATGAGTGGTGTAATCTGCATATCTGAGGTTATTGATATTTCTCCCTGCAATCTTGATCCCAGCTTATGCTTCATCCAGCCCAGCATTTCACATGATGTACTCTGCATATATGTTAAATAAGCAGGGTGACAATATACAACCTTGACATACTCCTTTCCCAGTTTGGAATCAGTCTGTTGTTCCATGTCTGGTTCTGACTCTTGCTTCTCGATCTGAATACAGATTTCTCAACAACTTCTTATCAGTATGGATTCTGTAGAATTTGTTAAACTGTCATCTTACTTGGCCTTTTAAACGTATTTCTAAAAAAGGTTAGAAGTTAGAGTAAATTATGTTGTTAAGGGCATAAGTTGTCTGTATTCCCCCCCTCCCCCGACACAATACCTTTTCCTCTAGACATGCCTTCCAACTTAATACAAATAGGTTTGAGGTCACAATTATTAGATGGTGCTGCTGAAGTCAACACCCCATGACTTGAAACTCAGGGTCCAAGCAGAGCCTCGGCTCTTTTATTGATAATAGGGATATTTGGGCTGCTTGTACAGTATTAGCTCACTTTTGGACAGAAAGCTTTTAGCCTTTGTAAAATGTCGAGTGTGCTAAATAATAGTAAGGAAATTAAAAACAAAAAGGCCCGGTGGAAAAACATCCTTTCACTTTAACTAGTTCCTATTCCCATAAAGAGGTAATAACTATTGGTTCATTCAGTAATGAAATTGAAGTAATCCTCTAGGGTACTCATTTTACACAAAAACAAATTGCAGTTTTCTTTTGTATCACTGGGTGGCGGTTTTTCTTAGTCTTAACACTACTGTTTAAAACCCCAACAAGCCTGGTGCTATTTGTAATTACCAGGGTTTTCTTCTGTTATGACATGTTTAATTGTGCTTTTAAGACATTATCTTTAGGTTGATTACAAATTTACTACTGTAGTATGCAACCACTTATTTTAAATTAAGAAAAAGAGTATCTCTTGCCTAGATGTTGGCATAAAATCCTTCCAAAACTAAGACAAAGGCATGAATTAGCTTATTATATTATAGAAAAAAAGAAAAATAACAGTAACCAAGAAACGTCACAGAAAACAAAGTGGAAAGGATTATTGTATATTCCCAACATTGGTGACCAAATAGTGAATATAACTTTGGAGCAGGCAAAATGAAATTGGGCAAACACCATTAAAGAGATTAAAAGACTTGGGTTACAGTAAAACTAAAGTTCATCGTGATTTTCAGAATATGCAGGTGCTTCTTAAAACTGTAGCCTAAGAACTTCTAGCTCCCATTAAGCTAATTATTTTGTAAAACTGATTGAATTTTAGAATCAGTTTAGTAATTCACCACAGCTTGGATTTCATCTTTTAAATACTGACACTGAAGTATGTACTTGAGTCTCTCCTCTGTTTGCCAGTTTAAATGGTAAAACAGGTTCTGGGAAATAGTGAGTGAGTTCTAAGATTGACTCCTACTGAGTTCCCCATGGTGGGAATCATTGAAACCATGTATACACACTAAAGTTAAATTGTCACATTTTTATGTGGAGCTTTTTAGGTAGTGCCTTCATCTCTGTACCCTTGGCTTTATTTAAAAGTGGAAATCTAGTGGTGTATAATAAAGATTTACATTCTGGAGAATAAGGGACAGTGGGTCACTTTGATTCTGTGTAGGGCTGAAGGCTTTAATGAAAGCAACAGTCACAGAAAGTAAACAGATTTTCACCATGTTTCCCCATCCTTAGGAGAGAAGTGTAACATCTTCAAAAAAAAGTGTTTATGGGTTAGAAAAACAGCCGACCCTATTAATACCGGCTTACCCATGTATTGTGCTATTCAGAAAGTCAAACGCAGTGAATTATACTTGGCAGTCTTTCTGGTTTTTTCTCTTGACCTTTCAATTCTAAAGGAAGTATGCCAGGATTTTCAACTGAACACATAACGCAGTTGTTTATTTTCCCATTGAGAAATGGTGAGTCGTGTGTATAATGGATAAGAATGAACAGAATTTGCACATTTGTTGGTTCCTAATTCTGGCTCATCTCGTGGCATTCAGAGGTGAAACTGTTGAGGCCAGGCTGACCCCTGTGGGATGTACCACGCTGCCATGTCTCCTGAAGGGTGCAGGATGAGAGGGGGCTTCATGGGGCGGGGCAGAGATGTCCACCGAGCTGAGAGGCAGCACGGGCCCCTTTGTGGCACACAGTCAGTTGTGAGTTGTGAGAAAGGGCTCAGCAGACTCAGCCGACTCAAATGCGAGTTAGGGATCTGTCTCCCTAACTCAGTGAATCTAACCTTCTTTTGAATTAGGGGCCAGTTTGCAAAGTCTTGGTGCTGGGGCTTCATCCCTCCATTCCGATTAGACACACGTGGGGTTTGGTCCAGACACTGACTTTTTTGTCCAGAGTTTCCCCAGATAGTTCTTGTGTGCATGCAAGGCTGAGAACTGCTGCAGTTCACTCTTTATAATTTCGTTATGGACACCATCAAATCATGTGTTAAAACACTTTGAAAAAGACCTCATAAAAATACAAAAGTTACAGTATCTCTTCCACTGCAATTGAGCCATAAACAAACAAAACAACAACATTTCTAGGTAGAACATCTTTTCAAACATTAAATAAAGAGCAGAAAGATTCAGATTTCTAAGGAATGAAATTGGTTTCTTAAGTATATTTAGAAACTTAAAACATTTTTTTAAATCGGTAAAGCAGTTGAGAAGCATTTTGTCAACTTAATTATGCAAATATGAATTCCAAGTGGCTTGTAACTATCTTTGGCCATAGGGTATCTAATCTAGAGTAACTTTAGGTAAATTTATTTGACAAATTAACATCTGTGAACTCTTCAGAGCCACTCTGATATATTTTTTCTTTGAACTGGAGCCATCAGGCAGTCAGATTTTTAGTCCCTCTTTGGGGTAGTTGACTGGTTTACTGTGGTACTGTTTCCTGGAGGACACTGTTTCAGCACAACTTCAGTAGGCAGAAAAATTCATGTGTGCTCACCATAGTCCATAAATGGGTTTCCTCTAGCAGTTACTCAGAGGCTTTCATAATGTTGTATCTTCCACATCTGAGACCACTTTAACCGAAAAATTATGATGAATAGCTTTGATAGTTTCCCTTAAAGTTTACTCTTATTTCATTCTGTTAAGGAAATAATGGAGATGAGAATCTAAGTAGAATGTACACTTATGAGCACTGTAATTTGTACTAGTAATTTAGATTGGGTTGGAAGACCTAAATATTGTCTTGCTAGTAATTTTAATAATGCTGCAATATTGTTTTATATTTAAGTGGTTGTCTTATTCAGTATCTGTTTTTTCCCATTGTATGCAGGCAAAGCATATTATGAAAGGAAGAGTTCTTATTGAGGTCACACATTAATCTTTCCAAATGTGAATTTCTGAGAATGTGTCTTCTTCCATTATATCATGATAGAATTATGGTGGTATCTCAAAATAGCATTCTCTAGTAAACTAAGCCAGAAGAAAAGCTTTTTTAAACTGTTGTTTTTGTTTTTCATATTTAGTACATAAATTTAAAGCTTATCCATTGGTTAATAACACTATATTACATTCTATATTGTTATTCAGTCACTGAATTAAGTTCTTTCAAGAATATACTTCACTTTGATTCTCCCAGGAGCCTGGGAGATCTGATAAAGTTACTAAAACTCATACTACAAGAAAAACAAATTAGTGTGAGATGGTCTTTTCTTGTTGTGGTAGTCATCAGGTGAACATTCTTGATCACTTTTCTGTCTTGGACACTCTGCTCCTTGTTCAAAAAAGAAGGCAGATTTATGGGCTTGACCCATAGCTAGTAAAACAGAGTCTTTCTAACTATAGCCTAAGAATCAGCATTTTTTTAAAAAAGCATTGCAGGTGATTTTTGTGCAGGTTAATATTGAGAATCACTGTAATAATTCTTTTATAAGGTGTGGCAGGAGAGCAAAACATTTTCAGGTGGTGGGAAAGGCTGTAAAGTATTTGCATTCAGAAGAATCTGGAACATATTCAGGGCCAGTAAGCCGTTCTTCAGGAGAAGAGGGTGTGTCAGGGCCACTGGTGAGGAACGAGTCTAGAACTGGGGTTTGCAATGGGCTGGTGTGCCATTCTGGGACATTAGAATTCTTTCCTGTTGTCAGTAATGAACTATCAGATATCTGACCATTTTAAAACAGTGAAGTATTGTTGGGGTTTTTATTTTCTTGGAAATTTGTTAATTAAAAAAAAATGGAGTTAATTTAATAATTCCATCCAATTGAGAATTGTTTTTTAATAGAAAGAATGATCACCTCATGCGTCGCTGAGACAGTGTGCACACACACTCATGCCGGGTGGATGGGATATGACAAGGAGACAGTAAGCCAGTGAACTGTGCGGGGCCGCCAGGCTGCAAGTCACTCTCTCAAGACGCTTCCAGTTGCACCTTCTCCACATCTGTTAGTTTCAAGATAGTGTAGGAGTAGATAGGAATAGAAGCTACTAGTTTTCCTTCTGTATCTGCTTCTCTCTGCTTCTTTGCTAGTGGCATTTTATCTGGCCATGTGGCCATTTTGTGGTTGGATGTGGAATTTTGATGAAATTTCTGGCTCACGTGGTATAAGAAGGAACGTTGTACTGCAGATTTTATGGAACCTTTTAAAAGCACAGCTGGTGTGTACCTTCCATCTCTCGCCTGCCCCTAACTTTTCTCACCCTGGAGTATGGATATGATGGTTTGGTGGACACGCTGCTGTATAGGATCATGAAGACTAGAGTGCCCTGTGAGGATAAATGAAGAATAAGTGGGGAAGAGCCTGGGTCCTTAAAATAGACTGTGGAGTTGCGCAACAGCCCCACTATGCTTGCCTTTGAGCTGCTTTTATGTGAGATAGGGATGAATTTCTGTGTGAGCCACCATTTCATTTTGTCATCTGCAGATGACCAAATCCAGGTACTGAACTGGAAACCGTAATATTCAGATTCCAGATTCCGTCGTTTTCTTGCTGTGGATCAGGCAGGTTCCTCAGCCTTTCAGCCTCATTTTCCTTCTGCATAAAAAGTTAATAGCATTGTGGCTTCCTCACGACGCTGTTAGAGAAGAGGAGTGAGAGGGAACTTCACACCGATTTCTTCACTTACAGAAGTGAGAATAAGAAGTTAATCCTGAAGAGCTCAGCGGCATGCTAGGGAGAATGATTCTGAGCCAGCCTCTCTGGGCTCAGCTGGAGAGAATGCAGGGATCATTACTACCCTAGATTGTAGGCAAGAGAGTGGTAAGCACCCTATGACCCACAGGTCTTTCTTGCACTCACCCTGGAAGGCCACTGCATGCTTGTGTGATGAGTCCAGCAGGTAGTCCATTCACATCCACTGAGCGCCGAAATGTTTAAACTGTGCGTTAACTAGTGGGACGTTATTAAAGATTTGAGAAGTGTTGCTACACTCTGGTTATCAGTAAGTTAGAAACTGATTCATTCTCTGCTATCAGTATTTCCATCAAAAATGGCATGGACTTTTATGGCCACGCATATATGTGTGTGTGTATGATATTTTTAATGAGAAGTATTAAGTATACTGTACTAAAGCTTTACATGGTAGTATTAATGACTTAAAGGCATCATTGTTCTGAGATTTTTTCAATGTTCAAAGTCAAATAGCTCAGCCCTAAACTTATGAAATGACTTATTTTTATTTCTGGCATCTATTATTTCCTGATGCACAAGCTGAAAATATGCTTGGCAGCGCCGGAGGAAAACTGTAACCCTTAAAATAGTTTTGATGGATTGCTTAAAGGAATTGATAACTGTGACAATCAGTGATTGTCCTTGTTGCTTTCACTGTGTTAGGGGGTCTTAGCCATGATGAGTTGAAGGCCTGAGTGGAGTGCTCTGGAAGCCTCCTGAAATTATAAGCAAAATACTGTGTTTGCATTTTTGGTTGGGAAGGGTCTCTGAATTTTATCAGATTCTCAAAGATCTGTGACCCTAAAAAGGTTAAATAGTGACTTTTCTATCCGTGACTAGGCATACCAGTGTTTACTAGCCACTTAGGCTGTGGTATGTTAGGGATTTTTTTATGTCAGAGACAGGTTACATCCTATTGGCCGCTTTTACTAATTTGGGTTCAGAAAATAGAATGATTTTTGAGCAGCTAAATAAAAATTAGGGAATAATTACTACTAGTAAGACATATAGCAGATAAGAGATGTCTGTAGGAGGTTACAGTCTATATCACAAGAGGTGCAAAAATGAAAGTCAAGTAACATTACAAAACAGTAACATCAAACACTTAAAAAATTGTTTGCTAGAATGACTTATACCAGACAGTGCATTAGTTTGACATTGTTTATCTGTCTTATGCTCATTTTTTCTCTGTCAGTTATACTCAGTGTGAGTATATTTACTTTTCCAGGGATGCTTTCAGGACATGGTGCTGTAATTAGGTTTTTCTCATTCAAAGAACTAAAAAAATAGGCAAATGATAATGGATATGTGTAGATCCCAAACTGTGGTCAGGGAATGTTTTTACTTGTTATCTTAAACATATAATTGGTAACTAGTAATGACAGGTTGCTCTTGGCTTACCTCTGCATGGACCTCTCACTGTTTGAACCAGGATGTTTTTCTGCTGCCAGCTCAGGGCCCAGTGTTCCCTTTGTGCAGAGCGCCTGGCCTGGTCCACTTTGTTCGTATCCTGTTACAGTCAGATCCCACATGAAATCTTGCCTTTTGGTCTCTAGAGAGCTCTGTCTTTGATCTCATGGTGTACATTTTCTGCCATCATTTATTTGCTTCTTAATCACATAGCAGCTCCTATATCATTGTTTTATAATGTTATTTAAACTTTTTAATGTTTTGCCACTTAGATGGTAGCCATACAGATCCCTTACTGCTGTGTATCTTACATGATTCAGATCCCACATGAAATCTTGCCTTTTGGTCTCTAGAGAGCTCTGTCTTTGATCTCATGGTGTACATTTTCTGCCATCATTTATTTGCTTCTTAATCACATAGCAGCTCCTATATCATTGTTTTATAATGTTATTTAAACTTTTTAATGTTTTGCCACTTAGATGGTAGCCATACAGATCCCTTATCTGCTGTGTATCTTACATGATAGTCAGCATGAGGATTTCCATAAAATATATCCTCCATCCATAAATTATTAACAGATTTTGAAAGTATTAGGTGTTCAGTCATGTCTTACTCTTTGGGACCCCATGGACTGTAGCCCAACCAGGCTCCTCTGTCCATGGGCTTCTCCAGGCAAGAGTACTGAAGTGGGTTGCTGTTACTTTCTCCAGGGGATCTTCCCAACCCAGGAATCACACTCAGGTCTCCTACACTGCAGGCGGATTCTTTACTGTCTGAGCCACCAAGGAAACCCCAAGACAGGTTTTAGAATAACTTCTACATCACAGTATTTGGTTAGAAAACTTGGTAGTGACTTCTATTAAGGTATGTTCCACTGAAAATAGACCTTTGTTTGGCTTCTGTCACCCATCTCCTGGGCTTAAATTTTACAAATTTTAGTTATTAATGCAAAATAAAGTAAGTATTCAGAGCAGTTTCACCTGCCTCAAATCCATGCCCCCTTCTTTCACACCTCAAAGGATGCTCCTTCCTCTGTGTGGCCATGTGTTTCAAGAGAGACTGCCCTGGGAGGGCAGTTCCGATTTGTCTCTACCAGTCAGGGTGGTCCAGTCCACCTCGCCAGCATGGGCACCCCTGACCATTCTCACTAGTTGGACCTGAAGGGCTCATAGGCAGACCCTGCAGAGACAGCCACCCCTCCCCTGGCAGCTGTTTATCTCGATGAAATGCCCGATGCGTTTATGTCCAGTGTTGCTATCTTTGCTGAGGAGAGGTAGCCTGAGACAGAGGGAACATGTTGGCAGAATAAAATGTGGAAGCCACCTGGTCCACGATGACGCTGCTGAGCTAACCTATTTACTGATGAGCTTCCCTGTGGCTCAGATGGTGAAGAATCTGCTGGCAATGCAGGAGACCCAGGTTCAGTCCCTGGGTTGGGAAGATCCCCTGGAGAAGGGAATGGCAACCCACTCCAGTATTCTTGCCTGGAGAATCCCATGGGCAGAGGAGCCTGGTGGGCTACAGTCCATGGAGTCGCAAAGAGTTGGACACGACTGAGCAACTAACACTTTCACACTTTGACCTGGTCCATGATGACACTGCTGTTTACTAGCTTGGGAGTAGTCAACCTCTGGGCTTCTTGTTAGATGAGATAATAAGTTCCTTGGTTAAACTTTAAGCCACTTTGGGATTGACTTCTGTTACTTGCAGCTGGAAATGTCTGGACTGATGTTTGACAGATGTGCTTGCAATAATGTATCCTCCTGGGTCAGTCTTTGTTGGCAGAGCCCCTCTTGTTTGTTGTCCAGACGTTGTGGAATACATGTATGTTTCAGTCAAGTTACTCAGTGGATTTATATATAGGCAAGGTTTATATCTATGTTCTGCAGGACTCAGTTGTTAACAGACCAGTGTGTGAAAATAATCTTGAGCTACATTTCAAATGAAAGGACTAGACTGCCAGTTCAGTTCAGTTCAGTCACTCAGTCATGTCCGACTCTTTGTGACCCCATGAACAGCAGCACGCCAGGCCTCCCTGTCTATCACCAACTCCTGGAGTTCACCCAAAACCATGTCCATTGAGTCGGTGATGCCATCCAACCATCCCATCCTCTGTCGTCCCCTTCTCCTCCTGCCTTCAATCTTTCCCAGCATCAAGGTCTTTGCAAATGAATCAGCTCTTTGCATGAGGTGGCCAAAGTATTGGAGTTTCAGCTTCAACATTAGTCATTTCGATGAACACTCAGGACTGATCTCTTTTAGGATGGATTGGATCTCCTTGCAGTCCAAGGGACTCTCAAGAGTCTTCTCCAATACCACAGTTCAAAAGCATCAATTCTTTGGCACTCAGCTTTCTTCACAGTCCAACTCTCACATCCATACATGACTACTGGAAAAACCATAGCCTTGACTAGACAAACCTTTGTTGACAAAGTAATGTCTCTGCTTTTAAATATGCTATCTAGGTTGGTCATAACTTTCCTTCCAAGGAGTAAGCGTCTTTTAATTTCATGGCTGCAATCACCATCTGCAGTGATTTTGGAGCCCCCAAAATAAAGTGAGCCACTGTTTCCCCATCTATTTCCCATGAAGTAATGGGACTGGATGCCATGTAAATGTTTCAAAAGGTCTCCATCAGCAGGATCTGTATCTTGATTTTGCTGGTGACAAGGGAGGCCAGGCCTCTGCTACACAGCAACCGGTGAACAATCATGTTAATTGTTGGGAGATCAGGAAAGGAGTTCAACACACTAACATCATCACTTGCTAATATACATAGGCAATCTACTGTGTCTTAGTTATGTTTAAGAAATTGGTTGGGAGTTCTAGATTGGTGCGCAACACATTGTAATTTGTCCCATCTAAAGTAATGAGGAATAGGCTCCCTGGTGCATTTTCCTACATGTCCAGTTTTTAGGAATGGATTATTGACATTACTTAGGCAATCCCTTTATAATATGAACCAGCTATTTTATTAAGTCAGCAGTTCTGCTAATGATAATATGGTCTTAAACTTAATATAAACTTAAAGCAACTCACCTCTAGAACTCATACAGCTTTTTGTGTTACAGATTTAGAATGTACTATTTTCAAAATTGCTGAAGGCGTTAAGTGAAGTCATAATTCTTTTTTTAAACTTGTAAAATTGGGAGAAAAATTGAAATGTATATGTTTCCTTTGATCATCCCCAATAACTCTAAAGTCATTTTTTAAAGCTTTAAAACCAAAATCTGTTATATTTTTACTTGAATTGCACATAAGTTATGTTTAGTACATCAGATTTTAAAGAAGAGTTTTTAAAGGCAGTGGTAAAACTTTCATTAATCTTATTTTTGAATGTTTACATTTTGAAATTATAAATTGAGCTATGGTTTATAATTTATAACATTCTGCTATTAAAGAGTGGGAGCGAGGCAGCATATAATTTTTAGTGCTGGATGGAGATCTTAAAGATAGTTTTATGTAGCCTCATATGTAAGTATTTTTGAGTGAAAGTTGTATATTCAGAATACTTTGAGATATGTACATTCTTTTTTTTTTGGTGAAGGGGGAGATAGAAAGGTAAATAATATAGAAGCTCTCATATAGAAAATACCAAATTATGATAGGAACCAATTTCGTAAAAGCATCCCCTTCACGGTGAGATATAAATGCCTTTCTAGCCTCTGGGCATCTTTTTATTGCTAAAGTTGGGTTAAATTTACCACCACAAAAATTCAGTTATGATTTCTACCTCTTAGGAAAATAAGCGAATGCATCCAAATATATTTTAATGTTCTCGGTTCAGATAAACATTTCTGTTCCCTAAGGGAGAGCAGTTTCTTTCAGCTCCTTTTATGTCTCCAAAATGACAGGACCTTGAAGCATGTGGCACAAGTGTGTTGTTACTTCTCAAGTTACGTCCCCTGTGTACCTTCCTAGAGCTGGGCAGAGGTGCTATACCCCTGCCCCCCGCCCCACTAACACTGGGTAAGAGTGTTCTCGGCACAGTTAGTGCGAAAAAAGAAGCTGATGGAATTTCAGTTTTTTCATTCTGAAATTTTTCTTAAATTCAAGAGAGAGCCAGCATTAAGGTGGGCAGGTAACACGTATGAAGAAGGCGCAAAGGGTTACTAAAGGAAGAACTTGCCAACAGAAAATCGTATTTACTCTGTAGCTGTTTTATTCTTTGAACATTTGTAGTCATAGGCATGATTTTATATTTTATTTTATAGCCTAAAATAAATTAAACAGTGTGTATGTGCTACATCGCTTCAGTCGTGTCCAACTCTGTGCGACCCCATGGACGGTAGCTCTCCAGGCTGCTCTGTCCATGGGATTCTCCAGGCAAGAACACTGGAGGGGGTTGCCATGCCCTCTCCAGGGGATCTTCCTGACCCAGGGACCGAGCCCGTGTCTCTTATGTCTCCTGCATTGCCAGGCGGGTACTTTACCACTAGCATCACCTAATAGCAATTTAAGCTTAGACTAATTAAGTGTAAAATTTTGTCTAAAATTATAGTTTGTGTGATAAAATTTGAAATACCAATATTTCATCATGTTGTACAAAGAGTATTTAGACTTCCAGACATTTCAAGGCCTTTGCTGTAGAAAAGATTTCCAAGG
Source organism: Madoqua kirkii (assembly GCA_006408675.1). Lineage (NCBI taxonomy): Eukaryota > Metazoa > Chordata > Mammalia > Artiodactyla > Bovidae > Madoqua > Madoqua kirkii. Next base: position 13,322 of record SJYC01050983.1, on the reverse strand, counting down.
AGAAGGCAACTCTGCTGCTGAGTTTCTTCCTCATACATGCAATTCAGATCATTTTACTGGGGCATGGATTCTTCGTGTGGTGAATGAGCACATCAACTAGATTTTTATCTCTGAAGTTGTGGTTTGTTTTTAATAGCTTAACAGTTTAGTGATACCTTCTGGTTCTCTGTATTTAAGACGACTGACAGATCCCTCAAGTTCTTCTCATCTCTGTTGGAGTAAATTGTTGGTACTGAAGTGTTTTCTGATACTTTGAGTTCTCTCTCGGGAGGGCAAGAAGCCAGTCCACCAGCTGCCATTCAAAAGTCAGTGTGAAGTTTTTTTAGTTGAAATTTTATGTAGCTAATAGCCCCAATTTAGCCTGACTCATTTTTAATTAAAATAGTCCTGAAAACAGAAGGAATGTCTTATAACCATACCAAGATGCAAAGGTGACAGCTTAATGCCAGAATCTGGGGTGCAGTCAGACTGAGAAAAAACTAGCTCATCTCCTACACGTGGCGCAGTATGTTGAGTCCTACGTCTTAAGTACACAGAGCTTGGCGGTCATCCTGCTCAATCCCTGGGATCCTGTTCTGTGAAGGAAGCAAGGACTTTGTTCCTTTTCTGCACGTCCCTCCCACACATCACTGTCTTTCTTCATTCCAGAAAACAGCTGGTCAGCAAGCGTAAGAGGCACTGTGATGATGGAGACCTACCAGGGGGTAGAGTTTGCACCAGTAAAACAATGGAGGCAAGAATAGAGATGAAATTTTTATTTTTATTCTTTTAATGTGCTTATAAGGACCAAGAGGTAGCAATAGGAGGGAAAGGACATTCCAAGAGAGAAGAGTTACACTGAGAGAAAGCCTAGGAAAAAGATGCAAATAGATTGTGGGTACTGGCCTACTTCCAGTGGCTGAGAATTTATCTTTGAACAATCTTTATGATTGTAGATTGGCAGTGTATATCAGACACTTCCCAGGTAGTTCAGTGGTAAAGAATCCCCATGCCAATGCAGGAGACGTGGGTTCAATCCCTGGGTTAGGAAGATCCCCCGGAGAAGGGAAAGGTTACGTCCAGTATTCTCACATGGAAAATCCCATGGACAGAGGAACCTGGCAGGCTACAGTCCATGAAGTTGCAAAGAGTTGAACATGTCTTATTAATTGAACAGCAGCAGCAGCAGTATCAGAAGCTTTAAACAAGTAGATTCTCTTTGCTTTATACTGTGTTATACTAAGTTGCTTCAGTAGTGTCTGACTCCCCATGACCCCATTAACTGCAGCCCGCCAGGATTCTCCATCAGTGGGGATTCTCCAGGCAAGAATACTGGAGTGGGTCGCCATTTTCTTTTCCAGTTTGTCATCAAAATGTAAACAAATGCAGTTTATACAATGGTATGTTTAGCATAAACCTTTTTGTTATATAATTATATATTTTGTGTGATTAAAAATTCTTTGGAAAGAAACAGGTTTATCTGTGGACCTTATGATTACAGGCGATTTAATTTCTTCTTCCTTTTGACTGTTTATCTTTGCATATTTTGGTTACTTACATTTATTGCAACAAACATAATACTTGTAAAACCCCAAAGTCAAAGAGAGCCCCAAAGATGTATGTCCCTGAATCCTGGATTCTTTCATGAAAACTGACGTTCTCCGAAAAGCAGAAGTGCCTTTTCCTCTTACTACTGTAATTTCACTGTGCCTCTTGTTTCCAGTTCACCAAACGTTGGTCGAGTAAATACAAATACTGGTAGTTTCTGTTGCTGCTAAGTCACGTCAGTCGTGTCCGACTCTGTGCGACCCCACAGATGGCGGCCCACCAGGCTCCCGTCCCTGGGATTCGCCAGGCAAGCATACTGGAGTGGGTTGCCATTTCCTTCTCCAGTGCATCAAAGTGAAAAGTGAAAGTGAAGTTGCTCAGTCCTGTCCAACTCTTCATGACCCCATGGACTGCAACCTACCAGGCTCCTCCGTCCATGGGATTTCCCAGACAAGAGTACTGGAGTGGGTTGCCATTGCCTTCTCCGTTAGTTGCTGTTAACATATTTAAATAAATAATTATAAATATTATTTTAACAGACTTTAGGCCAGAGTATAATATTATCTTAGTTTTTATTTTTCAGCAACTTAATAATTTATTGCATTTCTTAGAGGAAACAACATATAGGGAAAAGATAGTCACCCACTTGTTATTTGAATTTCTCTCACCTCTGTTCCTGGATGTAGAGAATCCTTTTATTCCCTAAATACCTTTATACAACCAGAACTTGCAGTGTATCAAGAGACATCCTTTATACTTTGAAGTCAATTTTAAGGTGAAATTTCATTGTATTTTATAAAGAACTGATGTAAACTATGTAATTTTTAGTGGATTTCACAAACTTGGACCCTGTTTGATTTTGTATAGTCTGCTTCTTGGCAGTTTTTTAAAAAATTGAAGTACAGTTGATTTACAGTGCTGTGTTAATTTCTGCTCTCCCACACACTGGTTCGGTTGTACACATCTGTATTCTTTTTAAAAGGTATTCTTTTCCATTATGGTGTATCATAGGATATTGAATATAGTTCTCTGTGTTATACATATATATAAAAGCTTACATCTGCTATCCCCAGCCTCCCACGCCATCCTCTCCCATCTTCTTCCGCCTTGGCAACCGCAAGTCTGTTCCGTGAGTCTGTTTTCTGTTTTGTAGATGGATTCATTTGTACCATATTTTAGATTCCACATATAAGCAATGTCATATGGTATTTGTCTTTCTCTTTCTGACTCATCCATGTTGCTGCATTATTTCATTCTTTTTTTTTTTTTTTTTTTGCTGAGTAGTATTCCATTGTATATATGTACCACATCTTCTTTATCCTTTCCTCTCTTGATGGACTTTCCGGTTGTTTCCATGTCTTGACTGTTGTGAGTAGTTTTGCTGTGACTACAGAGGTGCATGTGTCTTTTTGAATTTGGATTTTGTCTGGTTATATGCCCAAGGAGTGGGTTGCCGGATCATAATTCTAATTCATAATTGTAATTCTATTTTTATTTTTCTATACTAGGAAATCTTCATAATATTAATGTGAAGTTTTATATTTATCTTCATATGTTATTTTGCATAATATATCTCTGAAATTTAAAGTTTAGACTTTTAAACTCTAATAATGCCATGAATATATATATAATAATTTTTCTTTACAGTGGGTTGTTGTATTGATTGTTTAGTTAATAATTGCATGACTTATGTTAAAAAGGTTTTTCTCTCTGAAGAATAAGATCTTTTTGTCTTAATTGTCATTATTTTCAGGTGATTTGGAATGTTTTGTTAATGATTCACTGACTGAAAGCAACTGGATTTTTAAAAATTTCAATTGAGTCGTTAGGCACTTGGAACAAATATATAAGAACCTTTCATTTCAAAAAAATCTCATCTTCTTTCCATACCTGTAGAGGAGCACTATTAGGTAGTTGGAGGTTTACCTCTGAGTCATATTTCAACATTTTAGGATGTTGAAATGTTCTTTAGGGAAGGATTTAAGCATATTTTCCAAGTAGAGAAATCCCCCTTGCCTCTCACCTGGTAATCATACAATAGTTTATTTACTAGTCTTCAACATTTGCTTTACCACAGTTTATCTTAGGCAGAATTTTCAAAACTCACCAATTTAGGATTTTATTTGTAACAAAGAATGGTTATGTTCTATTAGATGAGAAAGGATGTGAAAAGAGAAAAAAATCTGCTAACTTTTGTCCCTTCCTCTTTTTCTAGACATAGAAAATGGATTTTTACTCTGATTTTGCCCACTTAGTTTTGGTTACGTGTTTCTCAACCATGTCTCTTCCTTGTTACTTTTAGGCACAGAACTTCCTGAATGTTTAGTCTCAGAGCAAGAACACTCCTGCTTCTCATGTTCCCTGGCTCAGCGGCTGTCCCATTGAATTTCTGGCAGTGGGATTTTTACAGACAGAATCTGACCCCTTGCTCCATGGCCCTGAATAGAGAAGCCTTGCTTCTGGGCACGTGTCCCTAAGCAAGGCCCTTGCCCTCTTCTTCTGAGCAGATCTCGCATCTTTCATATCTGTGTATATTGGGCTCATCATTCAGGTATCCTCTAGGATCTTTATTTTTTCCACATCTGTCTTCTCACATGACCATAAATGACATCTATAAATTAAGCGGCATTATTCACATTTCATTTTATGCACTCAGAATTGGATTTAGTAAGGCAAGAGTGAAGGAGTGAGGTAGACTGTCCATCTTGATCAATACACAGTTTATCTCCATGGGTTTCTGACAACACTGTTACCACTATGATCTGTTTTCTGCTTGAGCTCTTAAGAGACTCGCTCTGTTCAAGTCAGCATTGATTAGAAGAGTTGGGTACGTTGGGTACAGTTGGGTATGTTAAACAAACATGGTTTGATTTGTGAGGTACATAAAATAAAGATAATTTGGGAAAGCAATGTGGACTCTTAGATGTGTCTTAGTATAAAATTTTAATTTTCCAGGAAAGAAAAACTTATTAGAAGACATGAGTTTAGCCGCTAGAAATGGCCACGAGGTCTGATTTGGAAATAGAATAACTTGTGGTATGAATTTGGAAGTTAAATTATGGAAATTTGGATCTCAGTTGATCGTGGGGAAGCATATTTTCCCCAGCCATTAACCAGTGTCAACTGCTTGAAATTTATCTATCTCCAGGCTCTTCCTCATTTGTTGCCAGTTACTCTCCCTCATACAGAAGGAGCGACTCACAAGCTCAAGCTAAATGAAACACTGTAAAGATTTTCTCCCTCTCAAACCACTCAAAGTTGCCTTTGAATAGTGGGCAGTGATCCTTGCCAACTGGCTTACCTTTAATAACTCCATGGCTAGGGCCCTCTCAGCCCAGACTCAGATGTAGACACTCTCTTTTTTTCTTTTTTAAAGACTGCCCCTTTCGACATTCCTTCTGAAATCTGTTAGGAACAACATACGACTCGTCACAGATTTATTGATTTTTCCTGGACATTGGACTATGGGAAGCAGAATCATCTATGACCTAAGCTTTGCAAGCTCAGTAAACACCCTCCCCGTATTCCAAGTTCTGTAGAACTTCAGCCTTGGTATGTGTTCCAAGCGGAGTCAGTAGGAATGGTCGGGGGTAGATCAAATAATGTTCAGCAAGGGTGAATTAGATTGTTTTGCTTTTCTTCTTATTTTTAAAAATTATTTTTTTCACCCATTGGAGTCTTGATGAACACATTCCTCTTCTCCATGAAGTATGTACTTGACCCTTTCCTGGGCTATAGAGAGAGTAACATCTTCTACAACAATGCTAATGATATAGGGTTTTATATATATATTAAACATACACACACACACATATATATATATATATTTTTTTTTTTTTTGGACAGGTCTCTCACTGTATAGTACTTCTGCTATCTAATTTTTGTCCAATAGAACTGCTTAATATTTATTGCTTTAACATCAGAGTCATCAAGTTTTCTAGGCAGTTTATAATATTTAACTTGCTTATCTCTGAAAGACTTAAGAAAATAACTTACCCATTTCATCTTGAGGAGTTTAAAGTTATCTGCTTAAAACAGTTATTTTATGGGTAACTTTTAGAGATTTAAAAAAAATTTAAAAACAAATAACGGAAAATTCAATTTGAAAATTTATTGTGGCCTCTCTCTGTGGCAGTTCTGCTCATACTTTTTTCCCAGAAGTACCCCAGTGACAGAGAGGCATGAATGTGTGCCCCCTGAAGCCTCTGGGGGCGGGCATGTGACTTTAAGGAATTTTTTTCCTTCTGAGCTGTTATCTCAAACTCATGTGAATACTGCCCTCAGTGCAAAACATAGCGATGGTTATTTTAACATAAAATGGTTTAAAACTATGTAGCATTTTAAAACAAAACATGGATGGAGGAGCCTGGTGGGCTGCAGTCCATGGGGTCGCTGAGTTGGACACGACTGAGCAACTTCCCTTTCACTTTTCACTTTCATGCATTAGAGAAGGAAATGGCAACCCACTCGAGTGTTCTTGCCTGGAGAATCCCAGGGACGGGGGAGCCTGGTGGGCTGCAGTCCATGGGGTCACTAAGAGCCTTAGCGACTGAAGCGACTTAGCAGCAGCAGCAGCAGAAGCAGCATCGAGCAGTGACTTAGACGCTAGGGGACTTGCTGTGTTTCTCCTTTGTTGTCATGTGCCTTCCTGGGGACACTCATCTCCCACTTTGAGAAGTATAAATCAGAGTTTCTCATTTGCTTGAGTGACTCAGTTTAAAGAGACCAGAAGTGTTTGGAAGGAAAATTTTGATATTTCTCCAGGCCATGTCATAAGGGGTTGTAAAATGGCCTTTGCTTTGAGGAGTCGCTTGGAGTAGATTGCTTATCAGCCTGACCCTCTGTTCCTGTGACTGTCAGAGCATATAACTCTTCTTTTAATTAGAAGTAGAGAATTTCTGCACTACAGATTCTAGCCAGGAAGTGTGTTATCTGGATCTTCTTTGTTGTCAAGTTCTTATCAAACTTCAATAACAAGCAGTCTTAATAGTGGATTGCCTGAAAGAGAAATAATTCTTCCATTGCTCAAAATAAGTCCTACCCTTTTTTGGTTATGAACTGTGTGAGAATCGGATGAAAAATGCCTGTGTACCCGTGGGCCCGATATTTCATGTACAGTTTCAGGAGAGTCATAGAATCCTGGTAAACCGTTCATGGATTTCTAGTAAGTTACTCATTTAGTCAATAAATTCAGTAAACACTGAGTGCCTACTCAAATACTTATGCCCAAGGGCTAGACCCCATGCTGGTAGGCATGAAGAAAAACAGTTATCTCTGTTTCTGAAGAGATTTTATTTATTATGAGTTATGTATACTTTATCAGGTCTTTTGGTGAAATTAATGAATTGAAGATAGGTCAGATCTATTTCTGTGAAAAGGTTGAAAAATACAACAATTTTCATTTTTTAAGCAACTACAAACATTTGCTTCTTCAGTGTATTTTTAGACGTATTACGTGAGTGCGTTTCCCCCTCCATCTCTGCTATCAATTTCAACCCAATTTGTGACATTTTAGTGAGAAATGGCTGTAGGTCTATTTGCAATGTGTTTAGTTAGAACTTAGCCTTTTCCTTTGAAATCACTTCTTGAACCAGACCCACCTGACTTACAAAGTGTTTGAGATGGAAACATTGCAGATTTCATCCTGCCCAAATATTTTTCTTGTTTTGTGGTGTCTCATATAACCAGAGATCCTGTCTGGGCAGTTCAGTCCACTCTTTTGACTATCAAATAGCCTAGTTTTCTGGGTGAGCACTGCGACGTTAGCATTTCAGGTTCTTTTTTGCAGTGACCTCTTTCACCCTCCTTCTGCAGCCCTCTGTTTTATTAGCTCCCCTCTTCCTCTGTGGTTATTCAGTGGTAAGGGGAGTGGGAATCTCGTCTTAAAATCAGCTCATCTCAGGTGATTTGGAGGTGAAAAGTAGCCCTTGGTTTTTTCTGTAGCAAAGTAATGCTGGCTTCTGTGCATACTGGTTCCCCCAACCCTAAGGGGCCCTGGCTCCATCGATGTACAAGAGCCTCAGCCTTTCTTAGAACGGTTTTGTGTTTTTCCTTCTTATCAGACTTAATTTTTTTTTAAAGGTAATAGAATGAGTTTTTAGGTCTCTTTAGATTCTTTCTCCAAGCGATGACTTAAAAGTTAAAGCTGTTTATGCTTTACCCATTTGTAAAGTTGGGCCTCAAGTCAAAATGTTGGTTTCCTTAGAATTTTACAGGAATTTATGAATTGCACAGATCTGTTTTATTTTTACTTCCATAAAAATAGGGAAATCATTAAACTGTTTAAAAATAGTGGCACCAGGCTGAACTAAACAGGAGCACTGGAAAGTTTCACTTTAGAAACTCTGTGAATCCCTAGGGTGGTCAGTGGATATGATGTTCCCATCTGTAAGGTCATCTTGGAAATAGATTCAATTCTAAGTTTAGGACCAGAAAGACTCCTTCCTTCCTCTAGGCTCTTCACATTTAGCCCAGAAGATGTATTGAATGAGGGCAGATCTATTTTTCAGTTCCACCACTTCTTGGGACCGTAACTTGTGAGTCACTCTGACCTTCGTGTTCATATGCGTGCATGTTCAGTTGTCTCTGACGCTTTGCAAAGCCATGGACTGTAGCCGCGAGGCTCCTCTCTCCATAAGGCTGATTCATATTGATGTAATGGCGGAAGGTAATACAATATTGTAAAGCAATTATCCTTCAATTAAAAAGAAAGAAAGAAAGAAGGGGAAAGAAAGAACACTGGAGTGGATTGCCATTTCCTCCTCCAGGGGATCTTCCCTTCCCAGGGTTCGAACCCGTGTCTCCTGCATCTCCTACATTGGCAGGTTGATTCTTTAGCACTGAGCCACTTGGAAAGCCAGAGCTCATGTAATACCTTACAAGTATTATTAGGTGTTCAATAAATATTTTGAGTTGAGTGAAGGGGAGTTGGTGAATTTGCATGGCAAAACCTCTAAACTGAGCTTTGGGTTATAAATAAAATGATTTTCGTAAGTGGAAATCAGTCTTTTGTTTGCTTCTAGTTTGCTTTCTACATCTAGAAACCTATATTCAAAGATAGGAAAAGTTCTAAATATCAGTGAAGAATTTTTTCTCAAAGTGATGGTTTACCTACTTAATAAGCCATTTAAATATTTGGAAGGTGCTCACTCAGTTAACTAACTCATTCTTTGGTGGGGGGCAAACCCCCAAGTTTGAAAGTTTATACTAAGAAAAAAAATCATATAATTCACACTTGGATCTCTACAGAGACTTGGTTAAAATTTGTGCTGTTGGTGTTCAGTTGCTGAGTTGTGTCCGACTCAGCCCCATGAACTGTAGCAAGCCAGGCTTCCCTGTCCATCACTGTCTCTTGGAGTTTGCTCAAACTCATGTCCATCGAATCAGTGATGCCATTCAACCATCTCATCTTTTGTCATCCCCTTCTCCTTCTGCCCTCAGTCTGTCCCAGCATCAAGGTCTTTTCCATTGAGTTGGCTCTTCACATCAGATGCCCAAAGTATTGGAGCTTCAGCTTCAGCATCAGTCCTTCCAGTGGATAGTCAGAGTTATTTCCTTTGGAATTGACTTATTTGATCTCCTTGCAGTCTATGGGAATCTCCAAGAGTCTTCTTCAGCACCACAGTTCAAAAGCATCACTTGTGTATTAGGCATTTAATAAACATGTTCTGTATTCTTATAGAGAAAAATGTGTGAGGTCGAATGGAACCTATTGTACCTTTTAAAAACGCACATACAGCTTTAAAGGAACTATAGAGTTTCCTCCCTGTAGGACTCAGGGACCCCCAAACTTGTGAAAATGAAGTTGTGGCCCGCAACTTAAAACCTTCAGAGGAAACTTAGGTTGGGGAACTTAAGTTGGAGGTGTATCTGTGTCCCTTTTTACATTTTCTAAATGAAAAGAGTAAAGCCTGCTAACAGCAACCTACGTGATGTTTTATATACCTTGAATTAGGGATACTGCTCGATTTTTTAGACACTTCACTGCTCGATTCCATGTGCCATCCCTTGTTTGCCAGGGACTTCCCTTGCTGTGTCTCATGATTGTGAATTTGTGTTGCTTTGCTGAAATATTCCTAAAAGAAGCATTTTTCTGAGCCTCCCCTCCACTGAAATGTTCTTGTCTTCCTGCTTTTCTGGTTCACAGTTGGCCTTTGTGTTCTGCCTTCCAGTTCCTGCCTTAGAGAAGCGTGATTCAGAGGCTGATTAGGGTGATAATGGACCGTGTCTGTGTTTACCTGTACTTACCCCCCTGTCTGCCTATCAGCCCCTCTTGGTTGTATCTAGGATACGGCTGTTGATGTCCCCAGGATTGATATCCCCAGGATTACTTCACCACAGACCCTTTTACCCACGTGTCTGCTCCCTCACTCTCTGAAGATGTCTGGATGTACTTCCTGCCTGCCATCTCCCTTTATCTTCTCTCAGATTACCACTGTAACCGTGTCCGCTATTTCTTTGCCCTCCACACTGCTTCCCTTTTCTATTTCTGATCTCTCTTCTTTTATGAATTTCTCCAACAAGAGAAGGTCATGATTTGTAAAACAGAGAAGTGAAATTCACACTGAAGTTAGGCAGAAAAGGTGTGCAAGAAGTAGATTTACACCCAGTTGGGTTTTATGGAAGGGATCTCAAACGAAAGAAGTAATTAATATAGAGATGTCTAGTCATCTCCTTCCATTATTTTTGTGATTGAAAGCTAGATTTAATGTGAGTACTAAGTCGCTTCAGTCAGGTCCAACTCTTTGCAACACCATGGACTATAGCCCTCCAGGCTCCTCTGTCCATGGGATTCTCTGGGTAAGAATCCTGGAGTGGGTTGCCATTTCTTCCTCCAGGGGATCTTCCCCACCAGGGATTAATTTTACAGGATAAATTATTTCATACTTTGGCTTTAAAAACATGGCATTTGATACTGTATAGTATTAGACTGTTTCGCATTTTACAAGTCTAAATTTCTATTAACTAGCGCTTTCACAACTTTGTAATATAATTCAGATTCTTCTTCAGGGCCTGATGTTCCTTTGCTTCCCAAACTGACTTTTAAAGGAAGATAGAAAATAGTTCAGACAGCTTTAATGTTATATATATTTTATTAGAGTTTATTTTTAAAATGTGGTATTTTATTTATGAAGTAAGATAGAATTCTGGTCTGAGTTTCAGCCACACTCAAATGGCTCTTATCTAAACCTCAAGTATTCTTCTCTAATATTATGCTTGAAACAGCTATTCCCATTTTAATTCCTAGTCCCTGTATTTTTCCTGATGCTTTTATATATATATATATATATATATATATATATGTATATATAAGTATGTATAAATATATCAAGCAACCCTCAAGGATGAAGATGCAAATGTTTCTTAATGTATTAAACAAATGCTTTCTAGTTCCTAGGTAAAGAATCTTCCTACCACTGCAGGAGATGTAAGAGATGTGGATTCAACCCCTGGGTAGGGAAGATCCCCTGCAGGAGGGAATGACACCTCACTCCAGTGTTGTTGCCTGGAAAATTTCATAGGCAGAGGAGCCTGGTGGTCTGTAGTCCACGGGGCTGCAAAGAGTCAGACACGACTAGGCACATAAATTAAGTACTTTTAAGACACTGAATCTCATTTTTCCCCTCCTATCTATGGTAATCTCTGAAATGCACTCCCATGAGTAAACTTTCATCCATAGTAAAGCTACTAGACTATTTCTCTGACCTGACTGAAACCTTGTTGGCTCTTTTCTAAAAAAATGCTGAGATACACGCCAGCTAGTTGTGTTGTGATGAACAGTTGCTATGTCCACCTCTTCAACTGCACTGTCCTAGCTGCAGGGGAAGAGCACTTGATTTTTACTTACATCATTCTTCAGGCCTGCTGCAATATAAATTTATTATGTGTTCTTTGAAGCCATGAGACCGGCCCCAGCAGAATTTCAGGAGAATGCCGTCGGCCAGTCCTCTAGTAGCAGCGCACTGAATTTACTGCCTGCTTTTAAAATTCTTGCTTGCCAGACTTTCACTGAATGACTCTTCATATAATTGAGTACAGCTGTAATTTATTTTATTTGCCAAAAATAATTCCTTTTACCTACTAAAATGGCGATGAAACTCTCCTCGATGTTTGTAACCCTTTCTGCTAAAATTTTGAAAATACGCTTAAATTGAGGCTTCTGAAATAAGACTTCCATCAGTGCCTCAAATTAATTGAATTTGTCTGTTTTCAGGTTGCTGTTTCAATTATCCTTTATCAAAATTTAGACTATTAAGTCAGCACTCCAATTTATTTTACCTTTAGAATTTTTAACTTTTTAATGTGAAATACCATTGTATTAGTACTCTAATTTTTCTTTTAACAAATAAAAAGAAAAATAACTTTGTCCATTATATGGATATAAAACCCACATGGCAGAAACATTCGTTTAAAAAGCATCTTTCCTAACCTGTATCGAACTCCAGAGGTTCTGACTCGGGTTTAAACTACCTCGGGAGATGTGTGCATACCACCCCGAGGGCTGCCACCAATTTGCCAACTGTCCAGCCGGTTCAGAGGCTGAGCTTGAAGCCCTAGGAGGTGTTTTCACTTCTAGTTGTTTCTTTGGCCAATAAAATGTTTTAATTTTGAAACAACATATTTTAGAGTGGCAGGCCTCAAAGAGATACTTTCACAGGATCCATGAAGTGTTCCCTTTTCCAACTATATATGTGCGATCTTGCATTTTTTTTTTCTTCAGTGAAGCAATATATCACAGCAGCCTAAAGGCAGGAGCAGATAGGTGAACCCAGATGCCCATTCTTAAGCCAAAAACTGAAGGATATTTGTAAAAATACAAGACAGTACCTCTCTTTTTACTACATTTTGTGTTTTTCATATAGCTATTTTTCATTAAAGCATGTTATTTAGGTTAACATGGAAAATGTAATTTTCCATGAATTAATAAATGAAACATTTCTCAATTTATGCTAAAACCTCAAGAGATATGTGCTGCTATGCTGTTTGTTATTCAGTTGTGTCCGACTCTCGGTGACCCCATGGACTGTAGCCTGCCAGGCCCCTCTGTCCATAGAATTTCCCAGGCAAGAATACTGGAGTGGTTGCAATTTTCTCCTCCAGGGGATCTTCCCATCCCAGGGTTCTAACTCACATTTTCTGCGTCTCCTGCATTGGCAGGCAGATTCTATACCAGTAGCCACTCAAGAGATATAAGTGACATAAATAAAAATCCTTTGAGGTCTTCAATTTTTAAGAGTGTAAAGAGGTCTTGGGGTCACCGAGTTTAAGACTTGCTGCCTTAGACACTTGCTTCTGTACCAGAATATTGTTTAACTTAAGAGTTCTTAATCATAAAAGAATCATAAATTAAAAAAAGAAATTGGGGGGTAGAAGTGAAAAAGGCAAGGAAGATGGGAAGATCCTAAAAGTACTCTTTACCGAATGGAAAGACTTCTGAATGAACTCAGCACATGTGTGCCTGTCCCAGAGAGAAATGACACCCCAGGAACCAGGGCGCTGCTTGACATCTACTAAATAGAAGATGGCGGACATTCCTTCGTACGTGCCTATTCTTCTAAACTGAACAGAGCTCCTGTTCTCACATGCTATAAACCAGTTTTCGTTTTTTAAAACCTTTTATGCAATGGTGATAGAATTAAATCAACTCTTACCTAACTACATAGAATTGGAAAGGAGCTTATAAACTTCTGAGATGATTGTAATGAAGTTTGGATAGCTGATGCACAGCAGTTTAGTTTTTGTCATTATTGAGATTGTGTTTGGGGTTATAACTGGCTTATAACAACTAGAATTTT